>CABHPQ010160533.1:0-21271 GCA_902168405.1 Peromyscus aztecus | reverse complement strand
TGTCAAGTTCTAGAACTTGCTACATAGACCAGGCTGGCCTTGAACTCACAAAGATCCTCCTTCCTCTGCCTCCCAAGTCCTGGGATTCAAGAAGTGCGCCACCAAGCCCAGCTCATTCATTGTTTCAACACAAGCACTGCAAGCCTAAAATCATTAGGACTCTTGGCGTAACAAGGGTCCCTCTAGTTAAATTTCACCCGTTATGGATTTTGTCAGGGTGACAAGACAGAGCTAACAGCTATTCACAAGTGTTGACCTCCACTGCTGAAACATGAAGTCTAGAGAAACAGATTCATGCTCTCTCCCCTACTGTGACCTTTACTCAGGGCACTTCAGTGGATGCATGACATTTAAAAGATTTTTATTTTTAATTATGTATATATATATATGTGTGTGTGTGTGTGTGTGTGTGTGTGTATTGGGGGTACATATGAACATGAGTGCAGTGCCCATTGAGGCCAGAAGAGGACACTGGATTCCCTGGAGCTGCAGTTACAGGTGGCTGTGAGCTACCTGATGTGGGTGCTGAGAAGTGATACCCACCCAGTCCTCTCTGCAAGGAGAATATGCACTTTGACCCATGAGTTATCTATCTCTCCAGCCCTACGCATAACTTTTGGAGTCTGTTTCGGCTAGGTATAATCCTTCTCCTTGGCTATGTAGCAGAACTGAAATTGCACTAGCCTGGCTGTGGGTCTAGCTCAATGATAGAAAGCTTGCCTAGGATGCTCAAGGCCCTGCATTCTATCCTCAGTACTATAACATAAACATAACATAAACATTAGGTAAAAGTTTCCAAAAACAAGGCCCTGGAATGGACCTTCAGCTTAAGATACATTCCGATTTCCCCACAAGAAGAGGACAAAGTAAGAATGGACTCTAAGGGGCTGGAGAGGTGGCTCAGAGGTTAAGAGCACTGACTGCTCTTCCAGAGTTCCTGAGTTCAATTCCCAGCACCCACATGGTGGCTCACAAGCATCAATAACGAGATCTAGTGCCCTCTTCTGTATACATAATAAATAAATAAATCTTTAAAAAAAAAAAAAAAAGAATGGACTCTAAGGGGGCTGGAGAGACAGCTCAGCGGTTGAGAGCACTTGCTCCTGCAGAGGTCCTGGGGTTTTATTCCCAGCACCCAATGGTGGCTCACAGCCACTTGTAGCTCCAGCTCCAGCGGATCCAGTTTCTCCTTCTGACCTCCACAAGCACCAAGCACATATGTGGTGTACATACACACACAGGTAAACACTCACAGACATTAAAAAACAAAAGGATGGGCCATGTCTAATCCAAACTGCAAGCAAGCGGTCCCAACATGAGACCGCATCTGGAAAACAGGCTTAGGAAGGTGCTTCCCACGTGCCTGTTCATGCCTGCACACTATGGAAAGGCCTGGCACGACTTTCCAAGGGTCTCACCACTACTTCACCTTCTGTTTCGCCCTTTCTAATCCTATTCTAGCAAGTGCCGACAGATCTTACAGAGATGCCTGCGTGAGTCTTGTGCAATTCACCTGGGGGTTCTTCAATTCTCTCAGTGTTCTCTTTTCCTTTCACTAATGACACAATGTGAGATACAAATCAGCTCCGGCCAGTCTGCTCAGGACAAGACCCCCAGGTCACTCAGACCCTGGCATCCTCAACCTGGGGGCTTTCTCTCTAGGGCGGGGCCTGAGTGAATGGCATGCTTTCTTTGCAGTCAACCTGGCCTGGAGTCCTGGATTGTGGCAAGGTCAAACATGCTGTGGGTTCGGCATCTTGCCCAACTTCTAAGACCTGAAGCTTTCTCCTAGTGAACCTGGACTCTGCATACCTGGGAGAGGAAGGAAGCAAGGCTAGGCAGTGCATCCAGGTATACTAGGCCTGGAAAAGGGGCACTTGGTACCAGGCCAAGATGGCTCCTATCTACTCCTCCCATTCTGGGGAGATGCTGAACACTGCCTCTGACAGGAATGTAAAAGGAAGACATTCTTGGTCCTGAGGGAGCGGTTGGGCAGTAAGAGATGTGGTAGCTAAACATATCCAAAGTCAGAAAGGAGGCTATGGCCAGGGGAGCAGAGCAGGGACTGGAACGTGACTGAGAACGGGCACAGGATTTCCTTAGGGGAGATGAAATGCTCTAGAACTGACTATGGTGATCTCTGTACACAGAGAAACCATTTAGTTTAACTGACACACAAAACATAAACATTGTGTACTTTAACGGGGTCCCATGTAATACCAAACTAGGCCAGAGAGACTCAGTTCTTCAAACATTTTTCACTGTGGTGAAAACTTTCACAACTTTTCTTCTAGGTTCTGCAACTATAGTGCACATTGTTGCTGTCATGGTCAGCTGGGCAACAGCACCCCAGAACTGGTTTCTAGCTGACTGTAGCTTAGTAGCCCTGACCAGTCTCTCCCCATCGCGACCCTCCCCAGCCTCTGGTGACCACCATTCTGTCTGCAACTTCTGTGAGACCAAACTTCTGTGAGACCAACTTTCTTTCAAAAACTTTTCCTTTTCTTTTACTTTATGTATGTGGGTATCTTGCCTGCAAGTATGCCTATGCACATGTGCATGTCTGGTGCCCATGGGGGCCAGAAGAAGGTGGCGGATCCCTTGGGACTGGAGTTACAGATGGTTGTAAGCTGCCATGTGGGTTCTGGGAACCGAACTTGGATCCTCTGCAGGATCCAAGTATTCTTAACTGCTAAGCCATCTTTCCAGCTCCAAGATCTAGGTGAGTGAGATCATGTGGTACTTGGCTTTCTGAGCCTGCCTTATTTTACTAAACACAATGGGCTGCATCTAGTTCCGTGCATGTTGTTGCAGATGACAGGATTTTATCTTTTTTATGGCTGAAAAGCATGCCGTTATGTATATGCAGCACATATTCTTTATCCGTGAAATGGATGACAAGCACTTGGGCTGTTTCCATGTCGTGTGTGTGTGTGTGTGTTTGGAGATGGGCTCTCATTATGTATCCCAGGTTTGGATTCACTACGTTACCCAGGTTGGCCTCAAACTCATGATCTCTCTGCCTCTGCCTCAAGACCTGGGATCAGAGGCATGGAACACCATGCCTGGCTCTTGCATTTCTTAGTCACTGTGAATACTGTCACCACCACTGCTATGAAAACACAGAATGTCCTTTGATATACTGAACTGCTGGGTCATAGAGCAGACCTATTCTTCATTTTTAAAGGAAACTCCCTCTTGTTTCTTATCATAGCAATGCTAACGCCCACACACGCTAACGGTGTACAAGGCTCCCCTTTCTCTACACCAGCACAAGCACTTGATGTTTTCAGTCTTTCTGATAATATTCTTACGCAGGGGAGGTGCTATCTCATGGTGTTTTTGATTTGCCTTTCCCTGATGATTAATGATGTTGAACTCCCCCCAACCCCCAATACCTGTTGTATGTCTTAAGAAACATCAATTTAGGGCTACTACTCATTTTTCAATTGGATTTTTTTGTTGTTGAGTTTTTAATTCCTTATGTGTTGTTACTATCAACCTCTTCACAGATGAATAATCTGTAAATATTTTCCTGGTTTTGTAGCTTGTCTCTTCACTCTGTTGCTTATGTCGAGCTGGTTTTTATAACTAATGAGAAACTTATGTCAATCTTCTGCAGGCGGACATCCGATTTCCCAGTACCACTGACTAGAATGCCCATACTTTCTCCAGTGTGTGTGTTTGTAGCACGTTTGTTGAAAGTCAGCTGACGTGTGTGTAGGTTTAATTCTAGGCTCTCTATTGTGTTCTGCTGGTCTGTGTGTCTGTATTTACGCTAACACTACGCTGATTTTTGCATGTGCGTTCATATGGAGCTAACAATTAAACCCAAGGCCTTGCACATATGAGAGAAGTCATGTGCCCACTGAGCCATACCCCCAGCCTCTACTAGGCTGTTCGATTATAACTCTGTAGTATACTTTAAAAATAGTATGTATGGCTATTTTTGCCTGTATGTATATCTGTGCACCCCCTGCATACAGTGCCCATGGATGGCAGGAGAGGGTATTAGATCTGGAACTAGAGTTGTAGGTGGTTGTGAGCTACCGTGTGGGTGCTGAAACCAAACCTGGATCCTCTGCAAGAGCAGCCAATGCTCTTAACTACTGATGTGCCTCTCCAGTCACTCAGAGCTATGGTATAATCTGGAGACAGTGATTTAACAGCATCTGCTTTGTTCTCAAGAAAGCGTTGACTATTTTTTATTGTTGTTTTTCACATGCATTTTGGGTCGTTTTTCAAGTTCTGTGAGGAATGAACGTCACTGGCGCTTTGCCTGGGACGGCACTGAATTGAATATGTAGATGCCTTTGGGTAGACTGGACACCGGGGTAGGATAAAAATGTTCTAAAAATGACAGGCGATGATTGCATAGGCCTGTAAACAGTAAAAATGGTCAAGTGGTACACTTAAGGTGAGTGGACTTTAAAGAATGTGAGTTACATTTCAGTTTCTAAAAAACAAGGCAGTGGAATAGAGGCCCACATGACGGGGGACAGGAAGACTCCACAGTGGCCTCCCTGGAGTGGCTGGTTTGGAAGCTGTTTTTGATAATCACTTAGGAAAGAAAGACAAATATACATGTCTTATTTATTGGGCCAGTAAGTTATAAAAAAAAAAAAAAAAAGGAAGTTTGCATTAATTATGAAGGTTGTATGACACAGGGGAATATTTTAATGAAGTCCCTTTCTACAAAGGTTATTTTTAATGTAACAATAATCCTCAGATGCTAAAAACAGTGTCTGGAAAACGATCTCTCACTTCTTCTTAGCCCAGCATGCCAACCTCAGGTGAGGTTTACCAGTCTCTGGGGGAAACTCTGCTCAAGACATGTGAAGCAATCTCTCCCCTAATGTGTATGTTACCGTTTTTGAAGAAATAATCTATGAACTAATTTTCAGATCAGAAAACTCCAAGTGCTGAGTATACTGGGCGATTAGAATGCGCACTGAACAAGTCTCCTGCAAAGAACACAGCCTCCAGCGGGTGATGGTGCCGCGCACCACACCTCTACTCCCAGCACTGGGGAGGCAGAGGCAGGCAGATCTCTGTGAGTTCGAGGCCAGTCTGGTCTACAAAGTGAGTTCCAGGACAGCTAGGGCTGTTACACTGAGAAACCCTGTCTCAAAAACAAAACAAAAGAAAACAAAAAACCAACCAACCAAACAAACAAATAAATAATAATAAGAAGAACAAAGCCTTGCCAACCACCACTATTCACTCCTGTAAACCAGTAGAAGAGAGCTCTCTAGTCTAATTCAAACAGAGAGGAGTGCCCAGATAAAAGGCAGAAGACAGTGGGAAACGTCACAATAAAACTCATCACTCAGTACAATTAATATAGACTTTCTGTCACCCTGGCTGTCCTGGAACTCACCATGTAGACCAGGCTGGCCTCAAACTCACAGAGATCCACCTGACTCTGCCTCCCCAGTGCTGGGACTAAAGGTGTGTACCATCACGCCCGACCCCTGTATATACTAATTTTTTTAAAGGTAGATGACAAACTTTTCTTTGGCGGGTGTGTGTGTGCGCGCACGCGCATGCTTAAGCAAGTGTGAGTGCAGGCATGCACTGCCGTGGTAGTCCTATGGAGGTCAGAGATGGGAGGACAACCTCGGATGTCAATCTTCTCTTGTTCACCGCTGCACACACCAGGCTAGCTGGCCCTTGACCATCTAGGATCGACCTGTCTCTGCCTTGCCTCACACAGCAGGAACGATGGGAATGCAGACACCCAGGACTGCACTTGGCTTGACGTAGGCTCTAGGGATTTGACCTCAGGTCCTGACACTTGCACGGCAAGCCCTTTACCCACTTAGTCAGCTCCCAGCCTATGGCAAGCTTTAAATGAAAGACAGCAATCCAAAGTCAGTCGTACAGATCTGTGTTAGCACAGGCTAGGGATAGGAGCGTTTGGGGTGGGCGGGCAGGGAAAGGACACTAGAGAAAGGAAAAAATCCAAACCTTTGGTTGAACTGAAGACCTGAGAAGACTTAAAATAGACACTCTAAAATAACCTCTACCTTAAAAATTACTCGCTTTTACTCCTATAATTAAGTTAGGCCTTTCTTTTGCCTTTTGTTTTTCAAGAAAAAACATTTAGTTGAATTACAACCTGAAGAATGCACAAAGGAAGCAGAAAGACCAACGGAAAGAAAGTACATATTGTAAAAATGAGGACAACCAGAGCTCGGTGTGGTGGCACATGCCTGTGCTACCGCACTCAGGGTGAAATAGGAGGGCATCGAAAATTTGAGACCAGCTTGGGCTACATGTAGTTCTTTCCATGCCAGCCTGGGCTGCATAGCAAGACTCATTCACAAGCAAGCGAGCAGGCAGGCAGGCAGGCAAAGGTGACTAAACAAATATTTTGAAAGGAGACCAAGACTCTTCACTACTCGTCCCCCAGGTAGGCAGGCAAGGATATTTTCTCTTGGTGGAATCTGATTTAATGATCACGTATTCTTTTTTTTCTTCCTCCAAGATTTAATTTTATTTTATATGTATGGGTGTTTTACCTGCATGTATATACCATATGCCTAGTGCCTAGGAGGTCAGAAGAGGGTATCGGATCCCCTAGAACTGGAGTTACAGATAGCTGTGAGCATCCATGTGGGTGCTGGGAACGGAACCCAGGCCCTCCGGAAGAGCAGCCAGTGCTCTCAATTGCTGAGCCACCTCTCCAGCCAGATCACATGTTCTCAAAGACAACAAAGACCTGCCTGACATTTGAGCAATGCTTTACTGATTTAATTATGTAAGTTGGTGCCAAAACGGAATAAAGGCAGGGAGAAGACTCACAGCTTCAATGTTGTGCAGTCTCTGGCAACCCAGGCCGAGCCACCATAAGTACACATGGCACTTCCCTACGGCAGAACAAGGGCTTAATTATGCTTATTTCTAACTAGACACTGTTGTAATTTTTTTTTTTTTTTTTTGGGCTGGGGCTAACTTCAACCTGTACTTCTGAAGTTAAAAAGGACACAAACAAATAAGCAGAGAATGAGGTCTGTGTACAGTTTTGATGATAGAGCTGCAGGAGAATGGCTTCAAAGGCGTACAACCGGGCTCGGTGACTTTAAAGTTCTTCAAACTGGCCATGGAGGCCTTGATCTCTCATCTGTCTGATGTTCGGGGAGCCTCATAAGCTGTGCCACCTGCCCAAGCTCTATCCACGTCTCGATGCGGTCTTGAATAAAAAGCATGTTCTATTCAGTTCTTGTACCCACTAACATCTAATGGATTAAACAGAAGTTCTTTGGCTATGTCCTCCAATAGTTTCTGGTCTGGTGTGGGGAAGAAGCCAGCCCCGGGTCACTTACCGACCAGGCTGCATAGCTTCTTCTTCCTCTTGAACTTACAGAGCAAATGGCTTATGAAAACCCTAGGACATTGTGTGCATTTGGGCCTCACCATGAGAAGGGCAGTCCCCACAGCTCAACAGTCCTCCAGCCTCACTCTGTGACCAAGGGGTGTGCAAGTGGGTAGCTCATGAGCTGGCAATGCCGTCTAATCCCAGACGTTCTGTGACTCCAGGACACAAAGTCCATTAGCTTTGAGAGCTTGGGTGGGGGCGGGATTCACGAGAGTTCACTCTGTATTAAATCTTAAAGCCTTGCCAAAGAATTTGGATCACTGTGTTTGCCCAAGTCATAGATGAAAATGACTAGGGAACATTGTGGGGTGCCCCCAATCCTCAGAGAGTGGGCACAGATTAGGGTTAAAGTCCTTAGGAATTAACCCTATGAAGACCTTTCTCTTCTTTCCAACAATCCAAAATCCCATTATTTTCTAGAGGATGCTCCAATGTGCCCTTGGGTAGATTAGGATTCAGGAACACATGAAGAATAAGAACTCAAGTGAGTTCCAGGACAGCCAAGGCTATACAGAGAAACTCTGTCTCAGGAGGAAAAAAAAAAAAAAAGAATAAGAACTCAAAACTGTGAATGTGGTTCTGTTCCTGGAGTGGACACGGGATGTTTTTATGAAATGGTATGACCACTGTGCCCCCTGAGTCAAGAGGCTAAGGACAGCTGGTCTACCATGCCAAGACTGGGAGTACTAGAAAGGGAGTATCTGTGAAAAAACAAACAAATCCTTCAAAAGTCCTCAAGTTCTCGGGTTGGTTAGCTCTGTGTAAGGGTCTGGATCAGAAAGTCTGGGCTTTGTAAAGGCCTTGGAGTCTGCCCGAAAGTGAGCTGTCTTTACCCTGCGGGATGAGTTGTCAGTGATTGCAAGCATGGTCCTTTCTGGAGATAAACTGCCTTGAGTTATTATCTGTGACCAGAGATTTGCTCCGCTGCCACGTGCAAAATTTAATATGATTAAAAAGAAAATGCCAGTTCACAGAGAAGTATTTCAAGACATTCAACAGGGCTTTGTAAGCTGTTTCTCAAAGGGGTGAAGGGCTGAGGCTAAATCAACCAACCAAAGCATCTAAGAGTTTTAAAGAAAGCAACCACTCACCAAAGTGAAGCTTCTGGACCGAGAGCTGCTGCTCCGGCTCTCCAGACTGCCACCTCTGCTCAAGTCACTGAGCCTGCCGCTTGGCAACATGTCAGAGTCCATCTCCAAAGACTCTGGTTTCTGCTGGTTTCCAGGCATCCCCACAGAAAGCTGTCACTGGTTGGCTCACAGAAAACAGGGTAGGAGCCGGGGTCCCATTCTGAGGCAGGGGAGGTCTTCTAGAGAAATCAAACACAGCAGCAGTTAGTGACCTGAAGCGTGCCTGACTGCTCCAAAGTAGCATGTGTGGAGGCCAGAGGACACACAGATTGGAAGAATTAACACTGTGTAAATGGCTGTCTTACCAAAACAATCTACAGATTCATTACAATCTCATCAAAATTCCAATTCTGTGGGTTTTTTTTTTTAACAGAAATAGAAAAAAACAATATTAAATTGCACCTGAAAACACAGAACACCTCAGATAAGCAAATGAGGGTATGCTGGGCCTACGGAGATGGCTCAGGGGGTAAGAGCGCCTGTGGAACAAGCAGAAGGGTCTGGGTTTGAATCCCCAGCACTAAGTAAAAAGCCAGGCACTTGTAACCCTAGTGCTACGGTGTGTCTGTGTGTGTGTGTGTGTGTGTGTGTGTGTGTGTGCGGTAGGGTGGTCACTGGGGCTTGGTGTGTATGTAGAGAGGGGCAGGGTGGTCATTGGGACTTGGTGGCCCAGACTGAATAAGAATTTGTCTCAAAGATGGAGAGTTACAGAGTAGGAGATCCAGTGTCCTCTGGCTTCCACACATGTAAATATAACCAACCCATCCTCACGATTAATAATGCCAGTGGTATCACCATACCTGATTCCAAATTATGTTACAGAGCCATAGTAACAAAACTGCCATGATATGGACACAAAAACAGATACTTAGATCAGTGGGACAGAATGTAAGATCCAAACATAAACCCATTGATTTTTGACAAAGATGCCAAAAATATATATTGGAGGAAAAGCGTCCTCTTTAACAAACGGTGCTGGGAAAACTAGATATCCAACATACAGAAGAATGAAACTAGATCATCCTCTCACCCTGCATGAAAAATAACCCCAGTGGATCAGAACCCTTAATGTAAGACCTACAACTTTGAAACTTCAAGGAAATCGTTTTAAGATACAGGTACAGGTAAGAACTTCTGAACAGGACTCCAGTCAACAGCTGACATATGGGATCTCACGAAACCATAAACCTTCTGCTCAGCAAAGGAAACAGATAATTGGGTACAGAGAGCCTACAGAATTCGAGAGGATCACTGTTAGCTACACATCTGACAGCGGATTACTATCCAGAGAACTAACTCAAAAAACTAAACAAGCTGGGCATAGTGGCACACGAGTTTAATCCCAGCACTCTAGAGGCAGAGGCAGATGGATCTCTATGAGTTTGAGGTCAGCCTGGTCTACAGAGTGAGTTCCAGGTCAGTCAAAACTACAGAGTGAGACCTTATCTCAAAAAACCAAACCAACAGACCAAAGCAAACAAACAAACAAACAAACAAACAAACAAACAAACAAACAAACAACTGTCCAAAACTCTAAACAAAACAACTCACCCAATCAAAAAATGAGCTATGTAACTGTAGAGAGATCTCCCAAGGAGAGGGAAATCCAAATGGCCAGTAAATACTTTAGACATGCTCAACACCCTGAGCCATCAAGGGAATGAAAATGAAAACTATACCGAGAGCCGGAACAGCAGTCATCCAGAACACAGATGACCACAAACACTGGCAAGGATGTGGAGGAAGAGGGCCCTTTATCCGCTGTAGGTGGGAGTGTAAACTCTCTATGGGAATCAGGATAGACGGTTCTCAAAAAACTGGAAACAGAACTACCGGATGACCCAGCCGGACCACTTGCAGGCAAACACCCAAAGGGTTTACAGCCTACTGCAGAAAAACTTGCGCACTGCTAATAGTCACTGCTGATCTCGTCACAGGGCGAGGAAATTGGAACCAGCCTGTATGTCCATCTACACACGAATGGATAATGCAAACGCGGTACACATACACAAGACATAAGAACATACAGATATTTTTGAGATAGGGTTTTACTGTGCAGTCCTGATTGACCTGCAGCTTGCTATGTAAACCAGGCTGGTTTCGAACTCACAGAGATCCATCTACCTCTGCCTCCTGAGTGCTGGGATCAAAGGTGTGCGCCACCATGCCTGACTAATTTTTATGAAGGGATGGAAGCATTACAGATGACATTGTTGCTGGGAACTTGGTAAAACAGCTCTGGCATCTTCCTTTGCACCGAGGGCCTGTACTCTGGCTCCTGTACATTCTCCCTAAGGCTTTCCTGGCCTTTCTGCCTCAGCCACCACAAAACAGGCTCCTTCCCCAGGTCACTGCACTTTAGAGTTAAGAGGCGGTGGCTAAGATGTTGGGAAACATGGTTGACATCTCCAAGGCTCAAGGGTATCTGAGGCCTGATGACATTGCAAGTTCTACAGAAGGTGAAGAGTATCTCAAGTTGACCCTACCCATGAGGTCATGTCGCTATTACTTCCAGGAACAAAGGCATCCATGGTTAAGAGCATTTACGACTCTTCCACAAAGACTAGGTTTGGTTCCTGGTACCGACATCAGGTGGCTCACAACTGGCTTAACTCCAGTTGCAGAGGATACAGGGACCTTGGGTCTCTGCGGGCACTTGTACACACATGGTGCACGTAAACGCAGGCACAGATAAACACACAGGTAAATAAAAACAAATCAGGGGATTCTCTGAGTCCGAGGAGTAAGAGAGCAAGCCTCTCTATAAGAACAGATTTAAAGAGAGATTCCCACCTCAATTCTCTTCATGTCTCAGTGATTAAGCCCAGGTCAATTCAAGAGCAAGGTTTGGAAACAGAAAGACTCTGAACATACATGCCTTTTAGACTATACCCTTACTCCAGATAGTGTGAAAGCGACTCAAAGTGTCAGAAGTCTATAGCTGAGTATGCTGGCATATTCAATGTGTGTGTGTGTGTGTGTGTGTGTGTGTGTGTGTGTGTGTGTAGAAGATCACAAGTTGGAAGCCAGCCTAAACTATATAACAAGACCCTGTCTCAAAACAAAAACAACAGAACTAGCTGTGCTGGCCCATGCCTGTAGTTCCGGCAGTTGGAAGGCAGAGAGAATCAGAAGTTCAAGGCCTCAGGTACATAGCGAGTTCAAGACCAGCCTGGACTGTATGAGAACCTATCTCAAAAAACCCAGCCAAGAGCTGGACATGGTGGCACACACCTTTAATCCCAATACTCAGGAGGCAGAGGCAGGGGATCTCTATGAGGTCAAGACCAGCCTGGTCTACGGAGTGAGTTCCAGGACAGCCAGGGCTACACAGAGAAATCCTGCCTCGAAACAACAACAACAACACAAAAACAGAAAAAAACCTAACCAAAGCATCACCATAACAAAAGCAAAAAGGTTTGAAAATCATTTAATAATATATGACCTTAAATATCTATGCCTAATAGCATATAAGTCAGGCTTTTGGATACACAAGGTCAAACTCCAGTTTATTTAGTCTCCAAAATCAAACATCTAGCTGGCATCTAGTACTAAACACATACTGCAGACCTACCAAGAAGGCTTACAGCAGGGGCCAGTGCACGCAGCAAAGCCCAGCAAAGGCAAATGCATGTCTACAACTCTGCTCCTGGACCCAGGATGGGCTGGAGTCAGGCTAACTGAGCCAGCCCAGGCAGCGAAGGCAGGCTAACTCTTGTATCCTTCCTGTGGATTCCACCCACTGACTCAGCTCAGACTGGGTCCTGACCTGAGTGAATCACAGCTCCAAGGAAAGGCGAGGAACTGGAGTACAGCAGCCTTCCCCAGGAGTCAGCAAGGTGAGGGCAGGATAGGAAGTGCTGATTCACCCACACAACAGCCTGTGGGAAGAAGGCTCTGGAACTGTGCCCGTGTGGGCCGTGAGGGCGGCACACGAGGTGTGGCTGGAGGTTAGTGGCTTGCCATGCTTTTCCAGCAGACACCTTTGGATGTGTTGTTGTAATTTTAAAAACTAGGAAACTGTAACATTTCGATTTCTGTATGCTGTTCCCTCAAAATCGGATGAGGAAGCTAAGCGGAGTCTTCCACAAGTCCAGGGTGGTGTAAGGGAAGGCAAAACCGTGGTTCCACTTTCCTTATGGCCACAAGACATTAATCATTGATTCCTAAAAGACCAAGAATTTGAGGCTCCCTGGGCACTGAACACACAGATTTCGTGGTAAGTCCACTGTGAAGAAGAGGTTTTCTGAAGAGCTGGGCAAAGAGCAACAACCGCCATCTACCCTGCAATGGGACACACTGAGACAGAGACTCTTGAGCTGGAGCGGACAGGACGGCAGTACTGACCATGGGTCTGTGAGGGTCATTACCACTTTGAAATATCTACTGTCCTTGTCCAGTCTAGGGTCTCTCTGGCCTTACAGGAAGTACAGTAAGGGAGGCTAGGGGCAGCAGAAGGCATGAAGAAACTGACTCTTCTCGGGCTTCAGTAAAATCTCAAAGCCAGAAAACACAATCATGTCTCATATTTTTCTATTTCCTGTATTTATTTCCCATTATTTACTAGACACACCCACAACCCCCAGTTTATCCTTTGAGCAAAGAGAACAAGGCCAAGGTCATTCATCATCTTAGTGAGTCTGTATCTGCCCAGCATGGTTTATTCACGAGGACAGACAGCAGCCAACTGAGAGGGGGAGTCCGACAATAGCTATTGAGCTACGACTGTAAAGAGGCAAGTGACCCCCTACAGTGAGTTTGCTGGAGCCAGAAGAAAAAGGCATCTCATTTTCTTCTTACTGGGACATTCCAGAAAGACCTAGCAAGACCTAGAGGGTATGCCTACAACCTTCCTTCCACTACCACCCCACAGCTTGTCAATACAGCCAGTAGGCACACAGAACAACCCAAGTTAATATGTCTCACCATTGGTCACCTGAAAGTTGTGGAGTCTGTGGAATCCCAAAGCTGACTCATGTCACTCAAAGGCCCATCCATAGGCACAAAGCTTTGAAGACACTCTTGGTTCCTCTCTGTGGTGGTTTGAAAGAAAATGGCCCCTCTAGAGGGAGTGGCACTATTAGGAGGTGTGGCTTTGTTGGAATATATGTGGTCTTGTTGGAGGAAGTGTGTCACCGTTGTGGTGGGCTTTGGGGTCTCCTTTGCTCAAGCAATACCCAGAATGGTGTACTATTGCCTTTGGATCAAGATGTAGAACTCTCAGCTCCTTCTCCAGAACCATGTCTGCCAGCACACCAAAATGAAGATGACGGACTAAACCTCTGAAACTGTAAGCCAGCCCCAATTAAATGTGTTCCTTTATAAGAGTTGCTGTGGTCATGATGTCTCATCACAGCAACAGAAACCCTAACGAAGACTCTCTCTCCTCCTGTCACTCATGTCCAGCCAGCCCTGCAGATAGCACCTCCCTAGTACAGACCCACTGTGGCCCATGCTGACACACACTGCCAGCCTTCCAAGCCTGTCTTCCCATTCTTTTTTGTTCTTTCCTGGCATTATTACACTGGATCAAAGTAGGTATACTACTTGGATGTCACCACTCTCCTAACGCAATCAACTCCAACCCCCTCCCTACAGACTTCAAAATCAGACTACAGAAGACTCCAACAGGTTAAAAGTTTGATCTAATCAATGTTTACAGCATACCAGGATATGGCAACTTCATAATATACATTCCATCAACCAGGTATGGTGGCACTCCCCTAGAACCTCAGTACTTGGGAGGTTGAGGCAGGAGGCAGGAGAATTTGAAGACATCCTGAGCCATCCTACATACCCAGATCCTGCCTGCAAACAACAAACATTCCTTTAATTTCAAAAAGATACGTGAAAGCTAGCATAATTGTACACACTCCTCAATACAGACATTAAGAAACACTCTTTTTCTGACAGTGTAATTGTATTATATGTCAGTAAAGATAACTAGAAGAATTCATGTGTGTAGCCATTAAGAGTTGAGTTCTGGGGTTGGAGTGATGGATCATGTGTTAAGAGTGCTTGCTGCTCTTCCAGAAGACCCGAGTTCAGTTCTCAGGCCCCATGTTGAACAGCACACAAACACCTGTAACTCCAGCTCTTGAGGATCTGAGGTCCTTCTCTGACCTCAGAGGGCACACACACACGCACACACGCACACGCACACGCAGCATATACATGAACAGATACATATACATGAAGTCTAAAAAATCTTAAAAACTTAGTTCTAAATAACTCTTGGAAACTGTATTAGAAACTAGAAAGTATTTCTAACTAAATGGTCAGAGGCATGTGGACACAGAAACTAGGATGCAGTCAATGCTTACGGCATCAGAAAAGGAGGCAGAAACATAATGAATCAATTTCATTCCAACTTAAGCTGGAAAACAAACACACACACAGAGTGGATAGGCAGAAAGGTATGAAAACAGAGAAGCTGGGTTAAAACAAACAGAAAAACACCTTCAGACTAAAGCGGGACCCTCGAGTCACCTAGGCCCCGCCCTTTGAGCCTCTCACCCCTTCCGTCCCCCCATTCACGGAGATTTTGAGAACATAGCTCCCAAAAGCTAAGACAAAACACAACCTAGCAAAGAAGTGATCTTTAACTAGGTCCTGAAAAATCTCAGTATGATGACATAATAACCAAGTGACTTCTAAAAAGATATGTTTTTTTTTTCTTGACCTTCAAAGACATTAAAAAATGCAAGTGCTCCACAGTAGCAGCCGTTTAGAACGGCCACAGCTGATTACCATGAGTGGGCTTTTCATATGGTTAAAGTGGGTGAAATAAAGACCAGCAGACACAAAGCAGCCATTGTGGGCTTTTGGGCCAGTGGCTCTTGACAACATTTGTTCCTATGTGCAGGCACCCGAGTGGCTTCTGTGTGACAGGCATTTCGCTGTTTTTCCACCAAGATGGGAATCCTACTTTCATGGTCCCTGTCTGGCTGTGTGTGTGTGTATGTGTGTGTGTGTGTGTGTGTGTGTGTGTGTGTATGTGTGTGTGTGTGTACAGATAATGTGTGTTAACCAGAATGAGTTTTGAGTGATGCTTACAATTTTAGCAAATCAATTCTTGATAGAAAACTGAGCCCCAACATCCTTTTTCATTATTGAAAAAAAATTGAAGAATTAAAAAAATTCTTGTCTATTTTCTTTTTCCATTAAAAATAATTTATAAACCGTTTCCAGAAAACAGCTTTACTTCAGTCAGCACAGCACACTAGTTATTCCTGAACACAGTCCTCAGCTCACTTAGAAAAAACATGTAGTCTGACTTTGCACACCAAGCCAGAGTTTGTGCCCTCCGGTTCCTCCCCACACCCAAGTTGCCCACTCGGAAACCCAGAACAGACCTAACCGAAAGGTAAAAGATGTTGTTGGTCCTGGGACTCACTTTCTTCTAAGAATTTCTTCTTTCCGAACCTTTCTAGGCTGTGAACCAAACAGTACCACAGTCCCCAGCAACCTGCCAAGCGAACAGCCCTTTGAAGGCTCCAGATCGCTCTCGGAAACAGACCCATCAAGCCCACAGCCCTGGATTTTCCTAATGTACACGGCCAAGGAACCTATCTGTAGGCACGTAGGCTCAGAGCCACCCTCTGGATCTGGCCTGTCCTTACCTCTTCTACCTAAATTTTCACGACACGAACCTCCGTTTTAGCCCAGATTCCTTTAATACGCCAATCCCCACAGCTTCCTGCTGCTCTTTTCCCGGGTTTCTGAATCCAGCTGCATCAAACCCATCACTGCTTCCTCCATGATATAATCACATTCTCTCTCCCAAAGCACACACTCAAGTGCTTGAGACATGGTCCCGTGTAGCCCAGGCTGGCCTCAAACTCTCTATGTACCACACGAAGGCCTTGAACTGCTCCTCCTGCCCCATCCCCCGAGGGCTGGAATGAAAGGCGTGCACCACCATGCCCAGTTTCTTCAGTGCAGAATTGAACCCAGGGCTTTGTGCATGCTAGGCAAGCACTCTACCAACAGAAGCACACCCGGCCCCTCCTCCCTGACCTTCCTACCACCCTCTCTACTCCATCCTTTGGGTCTTGCTGTTCGTATTCCACCACTGTAACTATGTGACGACGCCCCTGTCATTCTGGAACAACTGATCTCATTGGATTTCTGCATGTGATCCTTTTTGCTTCAACTAGATTATACGTTTTTGTTTTGTTTTGTTTTGTTTTGTTTTTTGAGACAGGGTTTCTCTGTGTAGCTTTGCGCGTTTCTTTGTGTAGCTTTGCGCCTTTCCTGGAACTCACTTGGTAGCCCAGGTGGCCTCGAACTCACAGAGATCCGCCTGGCTCTGCCTCCCGAGTGCTGGGATTAAAGGCGTGCACCACCACCGCCCAGCACATTTTTTTTTTAAATAAGCAGAGGTGTGTGTGTGTGTGTGTGTGTGTGTGCATGCGCACACATGAGTATATGTATGCATCCACAACATTTTGCATGGTACTGGTCACCAAATATAATCAATACCCATTTACTTAACTACCTCTTCAGCATACACACTTTTTTAGAAAGGTTCTCACTATGTTGCACCAGCTGGCTATGAACTCAGAGACCTGTTTGTTTCTGGCTCCTAAATGCTGGGATTAAAGGCATACACCAGGGGCTGGAGAGAAGGCTCAGCGGTTAAGAGCTCTGGCTGCTCTTCCAGAGGACCAGGGTTAAAGACCCAGGACTCACATGGCAGCTCACAACTGTCTGTACCTCAGTTCTAGGGATCAGGCACCCTCACATAGGCATACACACAGACAAAACACCAATATATTAACAAAAAAAAAAAAAAAAAAGAACATGGATTCAGTTCCTAGCACCCACAGGCTAGTTCATAAATGTCTATAACCCAGTTCCAAGGGATCTGATGTCCTCTTCAGGCCTTTGCGGACACTAGGTATGCACACAGTACACATACACACATGCAAACAAAGAACCCATATGCATAAAATAAAAATAAATAAATCCTAAAAAAAAAAGGCATACACCCCCATGCCCTAAAAACCACATTTTAAGATTCTAAAACCATCTTATTATCTTTGGGGGTGTGGGTGGGTTGAAATCCTAAATTAGATTTGCTTTCTGACAGGGTCTTATATACAGCTCAGGATGGACCAAAACTCTCCACCTTCCTGCTCCGGCCTCAGGGTTTTTTGGTTTTGTTTTTAGCAGTGTGAGCGTGCAAACTAGGGCCCCAGAGCCCTGTTCATGCAAGGCAAGGGCTCTGTCACCACTGACCTTCATCTCCAGGTGCCTGAAAACAGACTTTTTGAGTTTGGCATTTGTAATCTCAAAATTCAGAGGAGGTTGAGGCAAGAGAATAAGAGTTCAGGGCCAGGCTGTAGTACACGTAAAGACACATTGCTGTCTGTTTTCAGTGCTGTCAGCTGGACCCCAGGGTACTACAGACACACACACACAGAGAACACACACACACAGACACACACAGACACACACACACAGAGACACACACACACAGACACACACAGATATACACACACAGACACATACACACAGACACACACACAGATATACACACACAGACACACACAGACAGACACACACACACAGACACACACACACAGACACACACAGACATACAGACACACACAGATATACACACAAAGACACACACAGACACACACAGACACACACACACACACACACACACACACACACACACACACACACACACACGCTGTACCCTT
Organism: Peromyscus aztecus; assembly: GCA_902168405.1. NCBI lineage: Eukaryota > Metazoa > Chordata > Mammalia > Rodentia > Cricetidae > Peromyscus > Peromyscus aztecus. The sequence continues at coordinate 3,047 of CABHPQ010160533.1, read as the reverse complement.
GATCCTCACCTTTCCTTTGAATAGGGCTACCCCTCCCCACCCAGCACTGGGGACTGAACTCAACCTCTCCCATGATGCTAGGTAAGCTACATCCTCAGTCTTTTGAAAAATGGTTTTTTGTCACCAGGCTGATCTTGAATTCACTCTGCAGCTCAGGCAGGCCTTGAACTTGTGATCCTCCTGCCTCATCCTCCTAAGGATTAGAGCCCTGGGCCACCAGGCCTGGCAGTAGTCTCTTAACTTCTGACGGTTTATGTAAAAATCAAAGACTTTCAACTCTAATAGACACTCAATGGAACACAATGAAAACACTAAGATGACAGTTAATTTGCTCTCTCTTTGAAAGCAGAGAGACACTTTCATTTAGATTTCTGATTTTTAGAAAAACTCTGAGCAATGCAGAAAAACAGTCATGATTTCAAATTGTCTCTGCTACTAATACTTTCAACTACTCGTAGGAGGTAATAACTAAGTGATGGTCACATCTCATGAAAGTAACCGATGGACCTCTGCTCATGGGCTGTTACTCAGCCTGCAGACTTGAGGCTGCCTGGCCAGCTTGCTTGCCTCATCATCATGGGTGTAGGTCCATCGGTCCATTGTCACTAAACCGACCATCTCTGAGCAAGAGATGAAAAAATGTCCCTAAAAATGAAAATCTCACCTGAAGACAGCAGTCGCAAACTCAGTCTGGGAAACGAAGTGCAATGGAGTCTCCGCCCAGACAGACGTTGCAAATTTCCACTCAGCTCACGTTTTAAAAGCTGACATCTTAGATGCCTATTTTAGCTGGGTGTGTGGTTTAATCCCAGCACTCAGATGGAGGCAAGCAGATTTCCATGAGTTCATGGCCAGTCTAGTCTACGTATCGAGTTCTAGGACAGCCAGAGCTATATAGAAGGAACCTGTCTCAAAACAAACACACAAACAAACAAACCAAAAACACAAAAGGCCTATTTTCTTTCTAGATATTAGGGGCAAGATTTTTAAAAACAGAAGAAAACCCCCAGATTAGGCTGTCCTCTTGAGAAACAGTGTTGTGTGCTTTATTCAGCAAATACTACTGAGCACCCACTACCTGCTACCTGGTGAGGTCATGCAATCCCTCTAACTCAGAAGCAATAATACCTTCTTGTTAAGTCCTTTGTTCCCAAGAAGCTTAGAATTCTCACCTGAAGTTTTCTCCAGCGGAGTTTGTTTACTGGTGTATTCATAACACCCGGTCAGACTGGAAGTGGCCATCTCCTTTACACGTCTTATCTCAAGTGAGTTAGATCTGAATCAAAACCAGGATAAAGCTCATACAAGCCCTCCTGCTGGGCCCAGCTTTTTTTTTTTTTTTTTTTCTTTTTTTCAACTGCTGGGAGTGGAGCCCCGGCCTTTGCATGTTTGGCTACTATATACCCTCAGCCCTAGCGTAGAATTTTTAACAGCATCTCAACAAAACTTCTTTGCTAACTTTTGTCTGTGAAGGGAATGGGGGCACTCTACCTGGGGATGCATACACAGGTTCCTCCTCCCTAGACTCTTTGCACATGTTCAGGGAGCTCCAAAACAGATTCTTCAAGCACCCACTTTATCTGCTGGCCTGTGAGTACAGTTCACAGCCCTGCTTTAAACAAGGAGCTCTTAGCTCTTTGTTAGGAAGGACCATCAGTGTTGATGGAAAACACTCACTGACTCCAATTAACAGTTAAGATGTTGCTATCTTCAGAGTTCAAGGGCTGCCTATCAGTCTCTTTAGGAAAAACAGAGCACCTTCAAGTAGTTCAAGGGTAGAGTTGGATCATTATTCAAATAATGAAAAGGGTCAGTTGGCTGCCGAGCATGCGGGCTTGTAACCTGATCAACATCTTGGAAAATAAACACAAAACTCACATCCCACCAACAGGAGACCAGCTAAGCAAGACAGCTTTAAATATTCACTGCAGGCTTTTTGCTGTTTTATTTTTCTGCAGAACGAGGGATTGAGCGGGCCAGGCTAGTTCTCTGTCACCGAGCTATAGCCCGAGACCTTACCCAGTGTTTGTCTATGATTTTTTCAAAGTCACTGGCTAAATTCTTGCCATGGTTGAAATAGGAAGGCCTGCTAAGTGGTACTGTCAGAGGTAGTCGCCATGTGGGCAGGTTGAGGAGAGCTGAGTATCAGTCACCAGCAATCAACCCAGTCTTTTTACAACTGGGTTGTAGTTAATACTGTAAAACAGTGCAGTGCACCTTGAAAGGGAGTTCTGATTTTTTTTTCTTTGATCCTCCTGCCTCAGCCCTCTTGGTGTTAGGATAACACCTGATGCTGAATGTGGTTTAATTATTTGTTGATGTCAACAGCTTTCCCACAGAAATTATCTCCAAAACCAGACTAGGAGTCAACAGTGAGGAGGAAGGGGCATGCTGACCACAGTTTAAAGACTTCCGACTTACAGAGCAAACGCTGGGGCCTTGAGGGAGCTTCTCATCATTTCCTTGTATGCTTGGAGGACAACTTACCCTACCACAGGAGGTAGCAAGTTCAAGGCGGTTGTGCTTAGCGGTTCCGGGGGCTGCTTTCTGGCTCTCCACCTCTTGCACAGCACTTTTAAAGACTTTGGCACCAAGAACTCTATTGGACATTTTTCAGGTGGCTTCTCCTGTTCACAGCATTTCATCTCTACATCTTCATATTTCTAACTACCCTTCCTCATTCCTGAGCATTCTGTGTAAAAGTCCACTCCACAGCAAATCAGCATCTACTATTTCAACCATGCTCCTGCGCCTCGAGTGGCTGGTGCTCAAGGCAAGAGCTGGACTCTGTGCAAGATGATCAAAGCACAGCTCTTCCATGTGAGCCCCCTTCTACTCTCCCCTCCACCCCTAGGATTTGTGGGTATCTTTGTTATCAGTCCATACTGATATCAGCATGTATCTTATTTTCTTTAATCTCAAAATTCTGGAACAATTTCCACTGTGCTGAGTATGAGAGAGGGGAGCTTTATTTTATTTTATTGTGAGACAGTCTCTTGTAGCCCAGGCTGGCCTTGGACTCGCTATGTAGCTGAGGATGACCTTGA
>CABHPQ010160532.1:0-18117 GCA_902168405.1 Peromyscus aztecus | reverse complement strand
GGGCGGAGCCTCGGGCTGTGGGTGGCCCCGCCCCAGGGAGGTGCCGGAGAAGAGGGATGCTGTCCATCAGCCTCCCATGCCATCCCGAGTCTGGCCCATTTCTCCATTTCTCACACCCACGCCCCGCCCCGCCCCGCCCCGTATGCACCCCAAGACCTCGGATTGGGAAACTGAGAGGCGGGGATCACTGGGCTCGAACTCTGGTTCCTCCACCTTGAGACCCAGTAGTAACCCCTGGGCAACCTGATACGTTTCTTTATTTCCTTACTGACGGAAAATGGAGAGAAGAAGGTCTCAAAATGTAGCTTCTGCTGAGCCTAGTGGTGCAGACCTCTAAGCCCAACACTTAAGAAGGTAGGAGAGAAGACTGTTGGAAGTTCGAGGCCAGCCTGGTAGACAAAGTGAGTTCCAGGCTGGCCAGGGCGACATAGGGAGACCTTGGCTCAACTCTCTTCCTCCTACCCCATGTATTCATTGTATTATTTTATGCGATTAAAAGGAAGCAACATGAGACTGGAGAGATGACTCAGCAGTTAAAAATACTGGCTACCCTTCTAAAGGACCGGGGGTCCATTCCCAGCACAGCCCCCAGGAATCTGACGCCCTCTTCTGGCCTCCATGGACACTGCACATATTTGCGGTAAACAGACATACAGGCAAAGCACCCATACACATAAATTTTAAAAAAAGGCAATTTGAGGGCTGAGGAGATAGTTAAGTAAGCCAGACGTGATGCCATGTTTTTTTGTTGTTGGTTTGGTTTGGTTTTGGTTTTTCAAGACAGGATCTCACTGTGTAGCCCTGGCTGTCCTGGATCTCGCTCTGTAGACCAGGTTGGCCTTGAACTCACAGAGATCCACCTGTCTCTGCCTCCTGAGGGCTGGGATTAAAGGCGTGCGCCACCACAGCCTGCCAAGGCCGTGAGTTTGTAACCCCAGCTCTGGGATTACTCTGGGGGTGTGAAGACAAGGAAATCCCTCTGGCTAGCTTACCCTATCTGAGCCTTCCAGGTCAGCGAGAGAACAGCATTGGAGGTTCACCTTTGACCTCCACACACACGGACATGCACATATGTACACACCCACGCGCAAAAGCAATCTAAGTAGCCTGTTAGGAGACTGGGTAAATAAACACAGACACAGCCTGCTCATGGTGTTCTAAGAGACTGGTAAAATGAAGCACAGGGGTCAGTGTGCGTGCCGGGAGAGGGGGCTGACTGGGACACGGGGGTCAGTGTGCGTGCCGGGAGAGGGGGGCTGGGACATTTACAGGACAGTTAGGTATAGAGAGCAAGTTTGAAAGCTTCATGTTATGCAATCCCTTTGGAAAACAACATAGTAAAGATCTCCATTTAACACCCTGGGTACCTAGGAGCCCCTGCAGATGTACCCGGCGACGTGATGTTCACAGCAGCGCGGTTTAAAGACAGAAGTGGCAATGGTCCAGATGTCTGGCAACAGAACAGAAGGTTTTGTTTGGTCTGGTTTGGTTTTTTGAGACAGGATTTCTCTATGTAGCCCTGGCCGTCCTGGAACTCACTCACTCTGTCGACCAGGCTAGCCTTGAACTCAGATCTACCTACCTCTGTCTCCCAAGTGCTGGGATTAAAAATGTGCAACACCACTGCCTGGCAAGGTTTTTTTTAAATATTATGAAATATTCACACTGTGGAATATTACACAGCAGGGGCAATTAATAAGCTACAGCCACTCTGGTAAATCTTGGAGACCTAAGGAGTAAAAAGAAATGTGGGGAGGTAAGAAAGCAACTCACATGGCTGGCAGAGGGGATAGAGTAGGCCAAGACTATCCTCAGCTAAATATCAAGGTCAAGAGCAGGCTGGGCGGCTGAGACTGTTTCAAAAAACAAAACCAAGTGAAGGGAAAGCTCGGTTTTCTTCATCCCCGTTTCCACCCCTGCTTCCATCTGTGAATCGGGCTGTAGCTCTCAGCTACAGCCCCAGCACTACGCCATGCTCCCGGCCATGATGAAAATGGACTAAAGCTCTGCAACTCTAAGCAAACCCCCAATTCAATGCTTTCTTTTAAAAGAGAAGCCGTGGTCACGGTGTCTCTGCACAACAATAGAACAGTGACCAGGACACAAACAAAAAAGAAACCTAAACAACGTTGCCAAGGGCAGGAGATAGCCTGTGCCCGTGTCACTGATTAAAGTTTTAAGAGCCCCGAGGAGGTGTGCACATTACAGTAAGCATGGGTATTGAGTTCAAGAGGCTCATAGAGTCCATGTGCGTTCTTATTTACTAATATAACGTAGACAGCTCAGCCTATAAGTAATCAGAACATCACAATTTTAAAAGAAAGATTCAGGGCTGGTGAGATGGCTCAGCAGGCAATAACGATTGCCACCAAGCCTGATGACCTGAGTTTAGTCCCTGGGACCCACGTGGTAGGAGAGAATCCACTCTGGCAAGTTGTTCTGACCTCCACATGTGCACTGTAGGGTTCTTGCATCCCACCCCCCCCAAATAAATAAATAATATGTAAGAAAAAGAAAGAAGATGCAAAAGAAGAAAGAAAGATAAAAACAAGATACTTTTTGATCATTGTGATAACATGTCTGCAAATGCCTGGTCTCTGAGACCACCACGGCCCTCCTCAGGGTAGAAGTTCCAGCATGACTCAGGAACCAGCGTTGGATGATTATGGTGGCACAAGCTGGTCGTCTCAGCTACTGGGGAGGCTAAGGCAGGAAACCCCAAGGGTTCTGATGCCCTCTCCTGGCATATGAGGGCACCAGCACACACTTGATTTACATGCAGACAAGCAGGCACACACACATACAATAAATTAAAATTTATAATTAAAAATTTGTTTTTAATTTATTTTATATATAGAGTGTTTTGCCTGCACGTATGTCTGTGCACCTCTTGTGTTCTGGTGCCATGGAGGTCAGAAGAGGACACTGAGTTAGAGATGGTTGTGAGCCACCGGGTAGTTGGGAAAGGAAGCCAGCCCTCTGCAAGGGCAGCCAGTGTTTCTCACTGATGAGCTCTCTCTCCAGCCCCAGGACTTTAAAATTTTAAAAACTGAGTTGCACCTGTGGCTTTGTGTGAGCGTGTGCTCGGGAGTGCTCAGGAGTGCTCAGGTTGTGTAGGTGTGGAGCCAGCAGCTGACCTCACTGCTCCCACTGAGGCAGGGGTTCCTCCAGGCTGGCCAGAGAGCCTCAGGGATCCAGCTGTCTCTTCCCCTTTCTTGTTGTGAACAAGAACCTCGACACTTAGGATTTTTTTTGGGGGGGGGGGGATTTCGGAGGGCTAAGCTCAAGTCCCCAGGCTTGTTCTACACAGTACTTTACCAAGTGAGCTCTCTCCCCAACCTCCCTTTCTTTTCTACTTTTTCTGTTACCTCCCCCTTTAATATAATCACCATGTTAGTAAATGCATATAAAAGGTGTGGGATAGAGTCCACACAGAACTGAAGCGGGAACTCCCTAGCTCAGTGGTTCTCAACCTTCCTAAGGCTGCGACCCTTTAGTACAGTTACTCATGTCGTGGTGAACACCCAACCACAAAAGTATTTTCACTGCTACTTCATAACTGTGACTTGCTACCTTTATGAATCATAAGGTAAATATCTGTTTTTCGGTGGACTTAGGTGACCCCTATGAAAGGGTCGTTTGACTCCTGAAGGAGTCTCAACCCACAGGTTCAGAACCTTTGCTCTAGAGGTTCGTAGGAGTGCTGCCATAACGTTTAACTTTATAAACGTCTAAGTTGTTTGCATTTCATTAATTTAATAAGTTGTGATTGGTTGATTGGTTTGAAAGTCTTACTACGGTGGTGTGTGTGTGTGTGTGTGTGTGTGCGTGCGTGCGTGCGTGCGTGTGTGTGTGTGTGTGTGTGTGTGTGTGTGATAAACTCAACTCCAGCCATGGTGGGGAAGCAGGCGGCTCAACCAGAGTGGACGCAGGACGCAGGAGTCCCGGTCTCCAGGACCCACCTTCAGTGCTTCCTGCACCGCAGGCCTCCTGACCCCACCCTGCTGGACAGAACGGAAACCACGGTGGGCGTGGTTGAGGAGAAAGAAAGGAAGGGCAGGTGAAACAATCTGATGAACTTGACTGCTAGGCGCTCAGAGACCAGGGGGCTCTCTCTAGCAAGGACAGTCAGGGGGATGGAGGTTGTGCCAGTCATGGGAGTCTCCTGTCCCCACCACAGCCCCTCTCTCTACCCCAGGCCCTGCTAGGGACCCTGAAAATGAAGGGGTGCTTAAGCCCAGATCCAGACCAAAGCAGGTGGGCTCAAGCCCGTCAGGTTTCTGGACTCGTTCTAGGAGGGCTGGCTCCCTTCCTGGACCCCAACAACAGTAACAGCCCCCTTTGTGGTACTAATAATGCGGGTAAGAGTTGGTGTACACCTTTAATGCCAGCACTCGGGAGGCAGAGGCAGACAGGTCTGAATTTGAGGCTAACCTTGTCTACAGAGCTAGTTCCAGGACAGCGAGGGCTACCCAGGGAAACCGTCTTGGGAAAAGGAAGGAAAGAATCAAAGGGGGGTTGGTAAGAAAGACATAAGATCCTGTTGGTGTGCTAGTCTCTGCATTAGCCCTGTCCAAGCACCCCTCACCAAATCCCTAAAAGAACCTGTCACAGGGGAGCGACTGCGAGTCCACTTTCCAGAAGACCGGAATGTGGGAGTGACAGGTTCCAGCTTGGGGAACATGGAGGTGACGGGCTGACGTTCATCTAGGCCTGTCTATTTAATGCCCACTGAGCTGTTAGACACACAGACCCCAAGCCTGGGAGAACTGAACTGGCCCAGCCACAACAGAAGCTCATGGATGGGACCAGCCCTGCCTCATCCCTGGAGAAGTTCACTCAGTTTCAGTCCTTTCTCCCCAGGGAAGGCATATATGTGACAGCCGGGTACCCCTACTTCCTGCAATTTACCAATTGGTCCCCCCGACACACACGGTTGGGGTTGGAACCAGGTGTACCTAGCAAACACCCTATCACTAAGCTACACCTTAATCCTTCCTTTAGCAAACTTCTTTGTGCTCTTATGATTTTTCTGGAGTCTTTTCCTCACCTACCATCTCAGATCCACAGACAGATTGGTACTCAGCTCCACTGAAGTCAGGCCTGGAGACTCCAACTTTCGATCTCTAAGGAGGAGGCTGGAGACCGAGTCAGAGCTCTGAGCATGGTGCTGGGGTCTCCAGGTCCCTGTGGACAAGGGCTGGATAGAGGTGCCCAGCTGTTCCCAGTAAGCATGGAGTTCCTTTCTTCCCCTGAATAGACACCGTAGAGAAGCGCATACCCCAGCCAGAGGTCCCTGAGAAAGGAGTTCTGAGACACCTGGTGCTATGGGACCCACCTCACTTCCTTTCTGGGCTTAAATGGAAGTTGGTGGGTCCCCAGTGAGTTCGCTGAGAGACAAAGGAACCAGAGGAGGGATGAGAACACACAAGCTCAGAGTCTGTAAACCTGAGTGACCCCCACAACGCCTCAAGGCTTTGCAGGGCTCCAGTCCCCTACTCACCTTCCAGCAGGTACCAGGCCCACAGCAGCGAAGGAGGGGGCTCCTCACTGTCATCACGGGGGAGCCTTCAGTAGACCCTGTTCCAACAACCAGACCTGTCAAAGGGCATCTTTGTGTGCCTGGAGGAAGTAACCGGCAGTTTTCTGAGAAACAATTATTCAGGCCAACCCAGCAAATAAACACCTCACCCAGAGGCAGGGCCAGGACAGAAGCACTCCTGTGTGATGGACCCAATGATTTGGCCAGAGTTTCCTGGTGGCCAGAAAATATGAAGACTGACTCTCAGGAAGGAATACAGCCTAAATCCCATCAGGATGGGGGATAAGAGTGGGGGATGTCTCTGGGTTCTGAACACCCAGGCTGAGGGCACGGGTCAGAAGACTTCAGCTGGGGTGGAAGGCCCACTACCCACTTGGAATGAGAACTGGAAAGCAGCTGCACCTACAGAGACCGCCCAGAGGTCAGAAATCAACTGGAAAGCAGCTGCACCTACAGAGACCGCCCAGAGGTCAAAAATCAACTGGAAAGCAGCTGTACCTATAGAGACCGCCCAGAGGTCAGAACTCGCTTTATCTTGGGCTCGCTTTGGCTGGAAACAGCCATTCCTTGCATATCTTTATTCTACCATCTTGTAACTAACTAATAGATAAAAACCTTTGAAAGCTATTAACTTAGCAGATCATGAACTTCTAGCAACTCAAAAGCTAAGAACGCCATCAGATAACATCTCAGGCCTATGGGAGGGCTTCCCCATCTTGCTGTGAGTGCCTCTCTGATGCACCAAGCAATGTATTTTAAACTCGCCTTGATTTATGACTTTGTCCTGTGAAATTATAAAACTTCATGAAACTGCTTCCACATTGGAACATGGATTTTGAGGTAATCTAAATCTGTGTCCTGGGCCACAGATACTCATAATGGCTCCAGAATTAACTATCCCATTAAGATAAGAACAGTATTTTATTTATTTATTTATTTATTTGTTTGTTTGTTTGTTTTAAGACAGGGTTTCTCTGTGTAGCTTCGGCGCCTTTCCTAGAACTCACTCTGTAGCCCAGGTTGGCCTCAAACTCAGAGATCCTCCTGCCTCAGCCTCTTGAGTGTTGGGATCAAAGTTGTGTGCCACCACCGCCCAGCTAACAATAGTATTTAAGCCCCAGCGGCAGCCCAGCATCTCTGAACTCATGCAATCTTGGGAGGTAGGAATTACTCGATCGCTTTTTTTTTTTTTTAAATCAATGGGGAAACTGAGACCCAAAAAGGTTCTAATGAACCAGAGCCATAGATCAGAGAGTGGAGCTGTGGAGCCAGAGTGGAGTCGGGCCTGTTGCCCGGGTCCTCCGTCTGGCCCACTACTCACCTCTGCCCTATTTGTACTCACAGCCCCTAAGCACTGCCAGGCCTGCGGAAGTGCCTGGGTATCCAGCCTGCATGCCTGGCTCAGCGCTCCCCCTCTTCCCTCCTCCTACTTATGAGAAGGCTTCCGGGCCATCTGGCACAGGATACACAGGGGACAAGGGCAGTGCTGTGGGCCAGGCGCCAGGTCTCCAGTCACTCCTGAGGAAATGGGTAAGAGGGAGAGAGGGCTAGGCCACCAGAGTCCTCAGCATGACGGGCTCTGTCATTTGTGGGATCCAGTACACTATCTCAGTGAGAGGTTCCTTAAAAACTAAAACCTAACACTATAAAGAATTTTAAGTTTGTAGCCGGAGAGACTAAACGAAGCCCAGGGCTGTGAGGACTGCACAGGTCATACCCAGAGTGTCCTGAGCTCTGAAGCCAAGAGTTAAACCCAGGGTTCCATTCCTCAGTCGTCCAAAGGGGAAAGGAGGCAGGGGTAAGTGAGCTCCCAGGCCTGACAGCCTCCCAGCACAGCCACCTCACCAAAGCTAGCCTGGGCTACCTCATCTGTAATAAGCACCAGCTCCCTCCTCAGGGTGGTGTTACACCGTCATTAACAGTAGGAAGGTGGCTGTGTCAGTACTTCAAGGGCGAGAAAAGCGAAGTTCACGTCCTTGCACACAGCACCCACTCTGAGCTGCATTCTCTCTTGCTGTCCCAGCGTTAACAGGCAGTTTGACTGGCAGGTTTTGGAATCGGACTCATGGGACAGGAAAGCGACATTGGGTAGAGTTTTTTTCTCACCCTGAGCCTTCCCAGGCCCTGCTCTATGCCTGCCTGGGACAAAGGGAGCTTTCCTGGGCCAGCATCATCCTGTGGTCAGACCTGGCCTGGGGATGTGGGGGCAGGAGGCTGTGGGGCTGATGCCAGATACAGGGCTGAGAGAGCAGGTGTCTGTGGGCCTAGCGAAGGCCCGGAGGGCTGTCTGCCCTCAGTGAACATGCTCCAGGTCTGTGTCCTAACCCCCATCCCACATCTGTTACCACACTAGACACCATGTCCAGAAAATATGCATTTACTGGCACACTCCTGAGACAGGGCTGGGAGGCTGATGCTCAAAGACCCTTGTGCCCATCAAATCCCAGGCTCCAGGCTGCACCAACCAGGGCCACCAGCCCAAGAACGTGGCACCGTGTGGACAGGGATAGGTAGAGGAAAGATCAAGACTGGCACAAAGTCATGATGCTGGTGAGGGGAGCCATCGGCCCCAGGGCAAAGGCCACTCGAACGCCCTGGAGGTAGGATGGACCCCAAGATGAAGACGTGGATTTGCCAAGGAGCAGGGGTGGTACAGAGGGCACCCTCCTGACTCCCCTTCAAGTCACAAGGCCCAAGATTTCTCCAAGTATACCCAACCTAAGGTAACAGAGACCCCAGGTTCCACCTGGCATCAGGCAGAAGGCGAGAGTCATTAAAAAAAAATGTTCATAATGGAGTGTGGTGGCCCCGAATGGGCTGCAGGCCTGGCGAGGCCTGGTGGCCACTGGCAACAGGAACTACTCGGCCCTCCAGGAGGGGTGGGCGAACACGATGGGCCTTTTCTTGGCCCAGCGGGAGAACACGGCCTTCTCGGTGATGAAGCGATGGGCGCTCCGTGGTGCCCTCTCATGCAAAAGGTACATCTGACACTCGTCCAGCCGGCCCCTCTCAAAGTAGTGGTAAGGCACGGAGGGAGGGCTCTTCTCACTGCTGGGAGGGAACGGGGTCAGGTGGGACAGACATGGGACCTCCGAGCCGCCCGCCTCCAGGACTGTGCCTCAGCTGCTGGGACATCCACATCTGAACAGCAGGCAGGAGGCCAGCGGTGTGGAGCCCAGTGGCCAAAACTCAGAAACTGCTTCTTGCAAGTTGGGTGACTGGATAGAGAAGCATGCCCGAGCCTTACCAGTCCATCTGGAAAACTGAGTGGGGCATTCAGCTCCAGGGAGAGCAGGTCACTCAAAGGATGAATTCTCGAAGAGCGGTGCCCAACTCCCATGCCCAGAGCCATTGGCTCTGCACACCCGCTGCCTGGAGGCACTTTGTGGGCCAGCCATGGCAGGGGCCACCCTCTTACCCTCTCTCTCATATGCCCAAGGCATAGGTTCTGAAGGGAAGAGAGTGAAAACCTGTGGCCTTTTCCAAACTCCTTAGTTATAATAATACTGAAATATAATAAAGTAACATGGTCACAATACAATTCCATTTCATATCTGAACTCACAGTACTTAAGTAATACTGCAACTAAACCTATCTGTGGTGTTTTCTTAAAATAGGTGTATGCGGGGCTGGGGAGTTAAGAGCACTGGCTGCTCTTCCAGAGGTCCTGAGTTCAATTCCCAGCAACCACATGATGGCTCACAGCCATCTACAGGGGGATCTGACGCCCTCTTCTGGCATAGAGGTGTACATGTACATACATATACATACAGTAAATAAATCTTTAAAAAAATAGATATAGGCTCCAAGGGGGATGGGCAACACTTTTAAAGATTATTCCATCAGGTGGGTCCAATTCAAGGCCCATTTTGCCAAATCTTTTTTGGCAACTTAAAGATTTTAATTTTTTTGCATTTTTGTATTTGTGTGTGGCGGTGGGTGGACAAGAACCTGACACAGTGTGCATGTGGAAGTCCACAGACACACTGAAAGCCGGTTCTCTCCTGACATGTGGGTCCTGGGGACTGAACTCAGGCTGTCAAACCCACTGAGCCAGTCCACCAGCCCCTTTTTTAAACGTGATGGAATGTTTGTTTGTTTGTTTGTTTGTTGAGACAAGGGTTTCTCTGTGCAGCCATGGTTGTGCTGGGATTAAGGATGTGTGCCACCACCACCACCATCGGTGATGACATGGTTCTTAAGTGTGAACTTTGTAGATGACGATGTTGCAATGTCACAAGCTTAGACTCGCCTGCTCTGACAGCTCAACAACCTTCCGAGAAAAGTACAAGTCCTGGTTTTTGTTTGAGTTTTTTGAGAGGTTCTCAAAAAGAGGGCTAGCCTTGAACTTGATGTGGAGCTAAGGCTGGCCCTGTTCCTAATTCTACCCCCTCCACCTCCTAAGTAGGATGACTATGCCCAGCTAGAGGCTACACTTCTTCCCAAAGGTCTGCACTGGGGTGTCTGTGCCTAGGTCACCCATCATGAAGCCCTCACAGCTCACAGACCCTCTGGCTCAAGGCTTCATGCCCCCCCCTCCCCAGCCTGGGAACCGGTCTGACCTGCAGTAGCTGTCACTGACCATCCCGTAGACCACGATCTCCTCACACAGCTCCAGGGCCAGGATCATGGTGAACCAACCAGTGCTGAGGAAGGAGCCTGACTGCCTCCTGGGGAGGACGGGACATTGTCAGCGGTCCCTCCTGACACCCCAGCTCCCCACCTGACAGCCAGAAAGGGGTCCGGGGAAGGATGGGGAAGAGGCAGCGAGCCAGCCGGAGGTCAGCAGTGGGTCGGAGGTGAAGCTGCACACAAACCCAAGTCTGATCAGTCTTGCTACCCAAGCTGATGATGCGCCTGGGCCTGGGGAGACCCCAGGGCATGGAGAGCACAGTTGGTAAAAGTGATGGGGTCTGCTGGAGAGCCCCGCCTCTGCTGTAGGAACCTGACTCACTCCTGAAACTCTAGTGACCCAGCTGTGAAATGGGGAGACTTCCAGGTGGCTTTCATGAGGGAACACGCTAGCCTTGCCCATGCCCTCCCCATTCCACCTGGAGCAAAGGTGCTGTGGCAGCCCCAAGCAGAGGGTCACCCCCTCTGAGGGTACAGGCTGGCTCCCCCATTCAGGCTGAGTCCAACCAGCACCTGCCCCACCTGGTGCTAACACTCTGATGGAGAAAACAAAGTGATGACTAATGGCGAGAGCCCCTGAGAGACTGGGAAGGGAGTGGGGTGCGGAACATGGGGGCAGGCCACTCCTTCAGAGAAGGTGGTAGTTCCTCTAGACCAGACAGAGATAATCATGGGAAATTTTAGAATATTCTAGGCAGAAGGATCTCCAGATACGACAGTGTAAATATCTGGGGATGGGGGTTGGGGCGAGGCATGTATGTGAGGTCCCACGGGGAATCCTGAGGGCCCTTTTGAATGAGGTATTAAAGAGGTGTCTGATGCAGAGTGCTTAGCTCAGGGCCGGAGTCGGGTTTTTTGTTCGCTCATTTTTGAGAGTCTCATGTAGCCCAGGCTTACCTCAACCAAACTCCCTAAGTACCTGAAGATGCCCTTGACTCCCGACCATCCCGCCCCTACCTCATGAGTGCTGGGATTACGGAGGTTAGTTTATTCTGTGCTGGGGATGGAACCCAGGACCTCGGGCATGCTAGGCAAACACTGCCAATGGAGCCACATTCCCAGCCTGACGGCGGCTGTTCTGACTGCAACTCTTACTTGAGTTATCTGGATCAGACCTCAGAGGCTACCTCCAATCTGAAAGCATTTCCTGGCACAAAGAGGCTCTCAGAGAAGACAAGCCCCGGGTGCCAGGGGTCCCCGGCTCACCGGTTCTTGCCCGTCTCCTCCTGGAAGATCTGGTCACAGTAGGCCATCATGCGTTCAGTGAAGGTGTACACCTGCAGGCCCGGGTACATTCTGGTGAGCTGCAGCAATGTGCGGTAGGTGCGGCCGCCCAGCATCCGGTCCATGTGCCTGCCCTGGCCCCACACCACGTACAGCGTGTCCTGGGCCTGCTGGAAATAGTGTGAGTAGTTGCGCAGAAGCAATGGCACACTTGTGTGCGAGATCACGCGCAAGGTGCTGCGCTGGCCCACGTCTTCCTCAAAGCCCACGGTGGGCGCCTGGTTCATGCGTAGCACACACTCAGCACCATCGATCTGGGCACCCAGGCCTGAACCCAGCATCTGGCCAGAGCTGGACACCACTGCACAGCTGTGGCAAAGTTCTCGGATAAGAGGCTGCAGAGGAAAATAGAGAAAGATCAGAAAACCTCAACGCCAGCTGCCACCCACTTGTCCCACCTGTCCCCATCACCCCCACTAACCTGACCGATAGCTGGACCAGTTCCAAGGACTAAGAGTTACTGGTTTTGTTCGTTTTCGTCTTTAAATTTTGTGTATGTACATATGTGCGTGCACAGGGGTGGGTGTGCTTGCACACATCTGTGTATGTGTGTTGGGGGGGGGTCAGAGGTTGACAGAGTATCTTCCTTAATCACTCTTTATTTTTTTGAGACAGAGTCTCTCACTGAACCAGGATCTTGCCAATTCTGCTACATTGGCTGACTATGCAGCTCCAGAGAGCTTCCCGTGTCTGCCTCCCGGCACAGGATTACAGGTGCATGCCAGGCACCTGCTATATTTTTTTTTTTTTAATGGTTTTTTGAGACAGGGTTTCTCTGTGTAGTTTTGGTGCCTGTCCTGGATCTCGCTCTGTAGACCAGGCTGACCTCGAACTCACAGAGATCCGCCTGCCTCTGCCTCCCAAGTGCTGGGATTAAAGGCATGCGCCACCACTGCCCGGCCTGGCACCTGGCTCTACATGGATGCTGGAGACTGATCTCTGGTCCTCAGGCTTGCCCACTGATCACTTTTACCAAGTGAACCACCTCACCAGACCCTAGGGTTTTTTGTTTTTGCGGGGGGGGGGGGGGGGGGGGGGGGGGGGTGCACAGGGGGAGCAAGTGCCATAGTATACATGTGACGATCCAGGGACAACTTTCGTGAGTCAGCTCTCTGCTTCCACCGTGTGGGTTCCAGGGTAGGACTCTATAGTAAGTGCTTTCATCTATTAGGCCCCTGGCTGGTCCCAGTTTTCATTTGGGATATGAAGTCTCACTTTGTTGCTTAGATGTAGCGTTTCTCCAGTTCAATCTCACAAACGCAGGAACTACATATAGCGGGCAGCCACCATGTCTGCCCCCAAAGACCAAAGTTTGCCCACTTGGCAAGCTAGGCATGGGGAAATAACTTTCCCGAGCTTCCTTATCAGCTATAGGCAGCGCTGCTGCTGTCCTCAAGGCCTTAAAAAGGCCCTACACTATTGCGACCTTGTTAAGGATACAGGAACAAACATTTATAAGGCACTTAGAATGGCCTCTGGCACAAGCTCGATGTCAAGCAAATGTTTGTTAAGCAAACGCAGAACCACCTAAGCCCCTCCCGGCCCTGTTCAAGCCCAACCCACACTGCACCAGTTTATGACAGGAGGGTTTTCAGTAAGAGGGGTCTTCCGTGACCAGCCCACGACAGCTTTGGCAGTCTGGTGGGTGTGAGAACATCTCCTCTTGAGAATGCAATAGAAAAAGCACAAGGAATAAGGAGCTGGGGGACAGGGTGGTCTTGGGGACAGGCTGCCAACGTCAGCAGGCTAGAACACAGTGGAATGGAAAAATGCCTCTCCAAGCTTCAGGCCTGCCCTAGCATTTCTAAAAGCCAGAGATGGCTGCAAAAGGCCGTGAGAGAACTTTCGGAGTGACAGGAAAGTTCCACGTCACCATAGTGAGGACGATTCATGTCCTTCTTCTGTCAAGACCCACTGTCTGGGGGTGATGGCACAGGCCATTAGTCCCAGCATTGGGGAGGCAGAGGCAGGTGGATCTCTGTGAGTTCAAGGTCAGCCTGGTCTACAGAGCGAGATCCAGAACAGCCAGGGCTATATGGTGAGACCTTTTCTATAACAAAAGAGCTCCCTTGAACTGTACACTTATAATTGGTGAATTCTTTTAGGCTGGGCGTTGGTGGCGCATGCCTTTAATCCCAGCACTCAGGAGGCAGAGGCAGGCGGATCTCTGTGAGTTCGAGGCCAGCCTGGTCTCCAAAGCGAGATCCAGGAAAGGCACAAAGCTACACAGAGAAACCCTGTCTCGAAAACCAAAAAAAAAAAAAAAAAAAAAAATTTGTCGTTTATTAAAGCCGATTTCATGTGTTTCCTCTCATGTGTGTTTGCATGTGTGGATGCACATCCATGTGGAGGCTCAAGGTTGTATATATGTCTTCTTTGGTCATTCTCCACCATGTATAATGAGACAGCGTCTCAGTGGTGGCACACTAGGAAGCCTGCTTTGGCCAGTCTGGCTAACTACCTTACCCTGGGGTCCCACCTCTGTCTCCCCAAAGAAGGGATCACAGCAAGCTACCCCGCAGACCTAGCTTTTTGTGGGTTTTGGGGCCCACACTCTGGTCCTTACAGTTGCATGGCACACACTTTATGACAGCCATTTCCTCCATCCTGCCCCACCTCTTTTGAGATGAGGCCTTGATACATAGAGACTGACATGGGACCCGAGTGCTGGGACAACAGATGTGAGCCAGCACACAGACCTCAGGCCCAGAAGGGCCACTGGCTCCAATATGTTAGGCGCAAACAGTCAGTGTCAGGGCTCCCAGGGAAAGGCTGGGCCCTCACCTGCAGGAACTCAAGTTTATAGAGGCATGTGAAAGATACAGGGACATTAATTCCACTCAATAAAAGACATTGTGAAATACCACTCAGGTACATTTCTTTTTTTATTTGATATAATGTTGATTTAAGAACTCATATTTTCTGTACCACAGTGTTTAAAAAAAAAAAAAAAAAAAAGGCATTCTAGACCAGGCAGGGTAGGGCAAGTCTATAATCCCAGCACTTGAGCCTGTGGCCTGAGGATCAGCTCAAGACATCTGCCACACAGCGGGTTCCAGGCCGCCGGGGCTGTATGAGACCCTCTCCTGAAAGAACAGAAAACATAAAAGAGAAGAAAAGGACTTCCCTGAGGTGCAGTCAGTCTGAGCCTGTCCTGGCAATGGGGAGCCGTTTATTCTGATTCCAGTCGCCGTCAGCTCCATCAAGAATCACTGTACTGGCCCTTGCAAGATCTTAAGCTGTTTTCACTATCACAAGTGTGTAAAAAGTACCCCTGGTGACATTCCATATCTGGATTTCCCACTTAAGAAAAACAAAAGGAGGCTGGGGAAGCATGCTCAGTGGCGAAATAGGGACCAAGTTCAATCTCCAGTCCTTGCGAAAGGAAGGGTAAGTGCATGCGCTGGGCACCATGGCATGAGTTAGTAATCCCAGCACTATGGGGTGCAGAGACGGGTAGAACCCTAAGACTCACTAGCCAGTCTAGCTGACTTAATTCCAGGTAGTGAGAGACCCTGTCTCAAAAAATAAAATGAAATAAAGGTGGACAACATCTGAGAAACAAAACCCAAGGCTGACCTCTACACACGCGCGCACACACACACACACACACACACACACACACACACACACGCACGCACACACAAAGAAAACGGTCTGTGAGGGCCTAAGTGTCTAAAAGAACTCTGGTCACATCATGGCAGATTGGACAGTGTCCACCCGCACACCCGGCATTTGCCCCATTTGGTCATCCTGGGGAGTGGAGAGTTAACACCCCCAGGAGTTTTTTGCTTTGCTTTGCTTTGCTTTGGGATCATGGGGGCTGAACCTAGCAACCAACCTTGCTCACAAGCAACACTCTAGACTGAGCTACAGCCCCGGCCCACCCCAGCTATGCCCACGACTGCCAGTCACCCTCTGAATCTCGAAGCAGCCCAACACAGGCAAGAATGGTCCTTTACAGATGACGAGGTGGCGGAGACTCTGAGGGATGAGGACCCACACGTCTCCAGCAAGCCAGCGCTCCTGAGCATGCCCCGAGGGCCGACTAAGTGCCATCCAACTAAAAGAATTTCAGCGTCAAGAACTAGAAGGGATGGAGTTAGGAAGCTGCTGAATGTGGGTGATACACAGGGTCACTGCTATGAGGGTCAAGGATGGGAATGTCCCTTTGCCACACCAGGTAGAGCAACTATGGGGACAGGACAGGTGTCTTGTTACTCTTGGACTCCAGTGTTCCTGTCTCGTGAGTCCTGGGACCACACATAACCTTGACCTGTGATGGCTCTTTACCCTCAGCTGCCACACAATGACAGACTGCAGGAGCCAAGCCATGTTTGCTGAGCATACGGTGTGGAGACACAGAAGTCTAAAGATACACAGGTATACACTCACACACAATGGCTGTCCCAAGTGGGCAGCTACCCTTTCATCTCAGCATGTAGCTGGGAGTAGCCAGGCAGCGTCTGCTTAGTGCAAACCATATTTCCTCCTTGAGTGCTCAGAGAGGTCGGTCAAGTGACTGGCAGAAGTCACACAGTGGCTGGTGAGCAGAGACGTCATGCTCAGAGTCGAGGCTGGCTTGCCAGCCGCCCAGTTCTCACTGTTTCCCAGAGCTGGGGACACGCGGGCCTCCTTAGCATTTCCCGGCTGACTCACCTTTCCATCTGGCACGCTGCTGTAGCCACTGAAGTGCAAGGGCCCTGGCACAGTGGGTCTGGGTGCCACGGGGAGGCGGCGGTCCAGGCAGGTTGCCAGGCAGAGGGGCAGGCAGGCCCAGCAGCACAGGAAGATGTAGACAGCGGAGAATACCAAGGTGCACAGTACGAGGAGCAGAAGACGACCCTGAAAGAGACAGTGGTCATGGGCCCGTGGGGTGCTTGTGGAGAGCACCCAGCCTCCCTGTGTAGAACCTCTTCAGTAGAATTCAATCTCTGTTGATGAGACCTTCTTCAGGGATGCCTACCTCTTGGCCCTTGAGACTACAGGTAACTCTCTAAAGTCCCTCTTCCAGGTCAGGACACCCACTTGGGATGAAGCCTGCATACTGCTCAAGGCCACACACAAGGGTGCGGGGTACAGGCTGGAGTCGTAAATCCAAATTGCAGAACCCAAATTCTCACCTAGAACCCAGATACACTCTGCAGTCTGGGGTCTCAAGGGCCTTCAGCCCAGGCTAGTGCTGCCCTCATGGCCCCACCTCCATCACCCTGCCTGCCCGCCCCCAGCTGGCCCAGTGTGTCCCCTTGGCTAGGATCTGGGTGGGCAGTATAGGAGGTGGATGGGGACTTGGGGGAAGGCATCTTTTAAGAAATGCCTTCAAGGGATGGAAAGGAGCCTGAGTGGTGATGAGAGCGTTCTGCACCTGCACCAGGTCCCAAGAGCTCACGTAGGATGCCTCACGACCACCATCATCTAGATAGATTAGATAGATATCTCCAAGCATGGCAGCTCATCCCTTGCCTGAGTTTTGAGTTTGGGCTAACCTGGGCTACACAGTGAGTTCCAGGCTAGTCCAGGCTACAGACTGAGATTCTGTCTCAATAACCAAAAACAAACAAACAAGAATATGCTTTCAATGGTTGGAATGCTTATTTCTGTTCGGTCATTCTAAATTCTAGAAATGATACACCAAAGGCCACTGGAGATAACCCTCTGGCTCTCTCACCTTGGGGTGGCTACCTACACACTCACTGAAAATGCCCAGCAAGCTTTGGAGGAGTCATGCCTCAGGTCACTGTCTGCTGGGCCACCCATCTCGATACCCGTGACTCTCGGAGCTACGATTTTCTAGGCCAGGGCCATTCCAGAGGAGGCACTAGGAGCTGGCCAGTATGCCCAGAAACCAGAGGTGCGGAACAGCCCCTGGCACATCCTGCCAGGGGCCCACCCTTCCTTGTCTGTCCACAAGCCACATCAGCTTCTAAAAATAAGTCTTCTCTGTGTGGCCAGCTGTCCAGGAGACAGGGTTCACAGCCCCCGAGGCTTCGGGCTCTGCATAGCAATTGGTCCCCTGCCCACAAGGGGCCAGTGACCTTGACTCGGGCAGTGATTAAATCTCCCCACCCCAACATTCAAGGGGCTCACCGGCAAAGGCCAGAGCCACTGACCTGAACCTTCACATCACGCAGTCTCATTCCCTCCACTGAGTGACATTGTACCCTTACTTCCATTTCAGGTGAGAAGAGCAAAAAGTGAAACCAAAAGGGGAACCGGAAGTCACTCGCCTGGGGTCACAAAGACTCAGGAGCAGGGGTGGCACAGGGGCGCACAGGGGTGCCCACCGGGGCTGTGGGTGGAACTCTGTTAGGGTGTGTGCTCAGCACGTGCATGCCTCTGAGTTCCATCCCCAACACCAAAAGGGATGGGAGGATCACTATAACTCCTGGCATGGGAAGGCGGCTGCGAAGCTCTGCCCAGGTTGCCCCCAAATCCCCAGTGAGCGTTCTTTCTTCCACGTCACTTACCCGGGCCTTCATGCTGTCTGCGCCCTCAGCAGTCCGGAGGCTGCTGTCTCCAGAGCTTGGGATGGGAAAGACTGGAAGCTGGTCCTATGATGTGAGGGAAACTGAGGCAAGGGAAGAGGGTACAGATCCAGGTCAAGGCAAACGGACCCAGGAACCAATAGCCTTAAAGTCTCCAAGCATGCGACAACGTGC
>CABHPQ010160531.1:30900-58044 GCA_902168405.1 Peromyscus aztecus | reverse complement strand
CTTCTTCCTCTTCTTCTTCTTCTCCACACACGTGTCTCTTCTGCAGGCCTGAGCACTCGTGTCTCTCCTATCTTAATAAAACTCTAGTTAATGGATTCTGTCATGTTTCGTGACATTTCCTCACAGGGTAAGAGCGCCGCCAAATAACTAACATCTGGTGCTGTGAAAATAACTAACAGCCGGCCAGGTCCGGATTCTGAGAGACATGGCTTTCATCACTTCATCCTCTTTCCAAGTCTACAGTGTCCTGTCGGTGTCTGTGGTGACTTTACACTTGTTTTATCTATTTATGGACAGGACCTCCCTGTGTAGCCTGGCTGTCCTGGTTCCAGCTCACAGGGCTCTACATGCTTTGCCTCTCAAGTGCTGGGATTAAAGGCTGGCAGCAACATGCCTGGCCACTTTTATTTTTCATGTTTGCACATGTAGTGTGTGTGTGTGTGTGTGTGTGTGTGTGTGTGTGTGCGTGTGCGTATGTGTATAGAATACCCAGGGATCCTGGGGATTGCGCTATGTCCGGCAGGGGATATCTGAAGGAAAAAATCTGCATACACTATGCTCTTATGTCTGCTAACTTTATTCCTCTAAGACAAAATTCTATCAACACAGCTATAGCTCCGTCAGGCACGGGACTAGAATAAATATAGATACACCAAGCTCTTTATCTGTCTACTTTATTTTTCTGGGATGAAATCCTGTCTACATAGCTTCAGTTCTGTCCAGTTCCCTAGCCCATAGTCCTGCTAATGACTAAACTTCTAGCCTCAACTTCGTACTCCATTTCCACTACTCTACTCCTGGCACTCAGAAAACTCTACCTGAGATCTGCTTACCCTCTAGGGAACCTCTGTCTTCCTCTCTTCTCTCTCCCTATGCCTTCTGTCCCTTTCTACACAAAATGCCTGTCCTCCTCTCCCTGGCCACTCAGTTCTCTGCCTCCTCAAGAATGTTCCTCCACCCTACCTTCCACCTTGATATGTAAAAACCTCTTTTGTTCTCAGTCAATTGCTCTGGAGAGCCACTAGGCCCCCAGGCGAGGAGATGGTCTGAGCTTCATTTGCACACGAAGCAAAGCTATGTGTCTCCAGCCAGCTTGTTTCCTAGGTTCAGGAGGGAGTTAGTAACCTAGAAGTTCAGCAGGTCCCTGGAGCTGAACTGTAGCCAAATGATCTGGAAATATTTGGGCACGCAGGAATTTCATAGCAGAAGACAGGTGAAATATTAAAGACTGGATAGCACCAAATATTCATAACAAATGGCTTACTTTTTTGTCAGATCCTTGGCTGTCAAAATATAACTTTAATACACAGCTGAATCTCTATGATACATTCTTGTGGCCCCCAAGATGTGTGTGTGTGTGTGTGTGTGTGTGTGTGTGTGTGTGTGTGTGTGTGCATAGCTACATGTATATAGGGGTTTATGTGTATGTGTTGGTGTGTAGACGTGTGCTTGACACCTGGTGTCTTTCTCCATCACTTCGAACCTTATACACCGAGACAACACCTCTTGCTATTGTATGCTAGTCTGAATAGCCTACTTGCCCAAGGGATCCCACATCTCCACTTCCTGTGTCCTGGAACATGAAGACTGACACAACAACCCAACTTCCACCTGGGCTCTAGGGACCTGAACTCTGGTCCTTGTGTTTAGGCTGCAAGGACCTCACCTGCTGAGCCATCTCGTTAGACCTTCAATTTCCTCTAGCATGCAAAACCATACCCAGAATGATGGCTTCACTTCCTGCAGTTCCCAGCATGCACTCTCACCACTAGGCAGCTGATGAAACTCAGTCATTTTCCCCGCATGGCTTGTATTTTCCAACCACCATTACTTACTACGCACACATCTGTTTCGTAATGAGCCTCTCAGCATCTCCATGGAAGGAATTTTACTCTCGTGATAACTACGGAGTTTGTTGTCTGCCTTTTGACTTATCAGGTCATCGATTCGCTGTCATGGAGACTAGAACATCTATTCTAATATTATTTTTATATGTTATTAAACTAATAATGAGTTATTGAGTCTCTATACTATGCTCAGACAAATGCTACTGACAGCTGAGTGTAGCAGTGTGCTATGTCTCTGCTTCTTTTCCCTGAAGGCAATAATATTATCCCTGCTTATTTGCACCCTTTTGTTTGCCCCCATCACTAACTTCCCATACGGTGCGAGGCTTCTTGGTATGACTTCTACAAGGACACTTAGGATCCTCAATCAGCTTCAATTTATTTTCCCTTCAGATCAACCCCTTCATTTACATTGGAGCTCACTGTCCCTGTGTCTGTGGCACTGTCTTCCTCCTGGGGCTCCTTTGCTGTCATTTTTGAAAATGTCTTTGCCTTCCTCCTAGATCTGCCCGTGGCCCATGAGAGTGAATAATTTGCTTCTTTGTTTCTATGTTTCTTTAGCATAAACCTGGTGGTCTGTAGAGTGTTAAGAATTTTCGGCAGTCCAGGTTTAGCAGGATTTACCACATCTGATCTTAGACAATCTCCAAGGCTGTGGACCAACTTCAATTTAGCAAAGGGACATTTGCTTAAGCATTTCATTAAAAGTAAAAACTTAGAACTTGCTATTCTCCAGAATTTTTGGATGAAATGGTCAAGTTCCATATCCTTTAACCCTTTGCCCTCATACTACACCGCTGCTCCCGGCAGGAGATGGGCTAGGACTGTATATTTACTTCAATGACCGCTGGCTAACGTCAGCAAGCATAAAACTCAATCATCAGTGGAAACATGATTGTGGGGCAATTTCCTCTCTGTCATTTATACAGATTAATAAAAGGAGTATTCACTATCTGCACTTGTATCACCTTAGCTGTGGATGGGCCGAGCCTATCTTTTTATGATACTATAAAACTCACTTTTCAGCTATAAGTCTCCCTAAGATGTCCCCTTCGTACAATGAAATGGCTGAGAGATGAAATGGGCTCGGAATTCGTATTTGTGAGTGTAAGAGCTGTATGAAGAAAGAGGAAATAAGCGAGGTCTTTTGAATGGCTTGAGTCTGACCATTATTTCTGTTTCCATCAGCTTCTAAGGGAATGCTGAGGGCTTGGGAGAAAGTCATGGCAAACACAGGCTTCTGACTTCTAGTCAACCAACACGATTTTTTAAATCTTCTGTGGGATATTGCCAGAGATAATTTTATCCCTGAATATATCTTTAAAGCAAAACATTGAAATAATCTTTGTTTCCGACTTACTATCTGCAAATTGGTAGCAGTTTGTCATTTCCCCTCCCTTTGTGTATTTTCCATCTTTCTTTCTTCTCTTACTTTTACTTATATATTTGCAAAGGATACATTGTGTGCCAGGTTCTTGTATGTTTTACTTTGTCAGATATTATTGTATTTCAAATACTGTGGTAAACAGTATCCATTTAACAAAAGATAGTCCTAATGTACAAAAGATGTACACATTTCATTAAAAAAAGAAACTTAGCATGTTTTAGATTAAACACTGTCTTAGTTACTGGCTCACTGCTGTGATAAAACACCCTTACCAAATCCCTGAAGAAAGAAAGGGTTTGCTTTCGGCTCACAGTTCCAGGAGAAGAGAGTCTACTGTGACTGCAAAGACAAGGCAGCAGAACAGCCCAGGCTGGGGGGGCAGCAGACTGCTGCTCAAACCACATCTGCATCTGCCAAGTAGACCCTGAACAGGAAAGTGGGAGCAGGCTATAAAGCCTCAAGTCCCGCCCCAGTGACCTGCTCCTTTCAGCAAGCTCTGCCTCCTAAAGATTTCAGTTTTCCAAACAGCACTACCAGCTGAGGACCAACGGTTCAAACACCTGAGCCGACGTGGGTGATTTCGTACTTAAATCATTTTCTTACTCTTGTCTTTGTCACTCTGGGTTCCTCTTATTGCTTTTCTAGAAACAATAGCAAAAGAAAGTCATTCTCTCTAGAATATTTATTTTATTTAATTTTTAATTATATTTTTAATGAAAATTCATACAATATAGTCTGATCACAGTTTCCCCTCCCCCATCCCTTCCTAGATTCTCCCCACCTCCCCACCCTTCCAGCTCCACACCTTCTTTCACTTTCTCTTAAGAAAATAGGCTAATGAGACAAACAGACCAACATAAAAATATGTATTTTTAAAACAAAACATTGAAAAATTCATCTTTGTTTCTGACTTACTAGCTGCAAATTGCACAAGAAACACACACACACCATAAAACCACAATTATTTATTTTTATTATTTATTTTCAGTAAAAGAAGACTGTGGTCCACCACTTTCCTTTGAATCAAAACTACTACTGGTCATTATGTGTTTACCTCAAACATTTGTATGGTTCCCAAAACAAACCTAAGGCAATCCTGTTAAACAGAGTCTAAGGTATCAGACTACCTAACTTCAAATCATTTCATTAAGCTACAGTAATCAAAATGGTGTGATGGTTCCATGAGAACAGTAGACATACAAATAAATGGAACAGAATAAAACAGTTAAAGCCACCGGGTGATGGTGGTGCACACCTTAATCCCAGCTCTGAGGAGGCAGAGCCTGGCGGATCTCTGTGAGTTCGAGGCCAGCCTGGTCTACAGAGTGAGATCCAGGACAGGCACCAAAGCTACACAGAGAAAACCTGTCTAGAAAAATCAAAACAAAAACAAAACAATTAAAGCCACATGTCCAGCAAAGGGCATTTTGAGAAGATCCTCAACAAAGGCAGAACAGGGCATGGATAATCTCTTCAATAAATAGTTCTGGGAAAACTTGATGTTCAGAAGTGGAGGGATAAAACTGGAGATTTGTTATGATATTGGACCTTGAATTATCACACATGAGAATTTGAGCTGGATTAAAGATTAAATATAAGATGTAAGTCCATGAGACTTCTAGAAAAAAATGTAATAAGCACCTTAGGATTAGTCTTAGTAATTATCATTATTATTTTTGTTGCCATTTAGGAAATAAAAGCAAAAATTATAACAAAAACCCCAAACCAAAACAAAATTTAAAAGTGTGGTGGGGGGAGGGGCCAAAACAGCTTGACCATAAAGCTGCCAAGAGAGGCAACACCTGGACCCAGGAAAAGCCATAAGCTGACCCCACCCAGTGGGGCCTGCATTTAAGAGGAAATGCCTGACATTCCAAACATTCTCTCTAGCCCTAGACAATTGTCAGCCAATCAGGGTCCTGAACCCTGGAAATCCCCTCACCCCAACCTCTGCTATGATGAAAACTCCCCCCTGCCGGGGCTCTGGGCTCTCTGCTCTCACTGCTGCATCCGACAAAGAGTCCAAGCTCCAAGCTTGAAAATAAAGGCTCTTTGCATTTACATACAGGATTCGATCTCTGTGGTGGTCTTTTGGGGGTCCCCTCAACCTGGGAATATCAGTGCATCAAAATAAAAAGCATCAGCAGTGAAGAAAACGTCCAAGGGGAATCAGACCTCTAATACAAAGGTAATATCTAATACATATACAGAACTTATATAGTTTGATAGCAAGAATATGCATAGCCCAATAGAAACTGTAAAAGCTGCATGTGGTTCTCCATATAAGATCTACAAATGGCTAGTGGACTTATCAGGCAGTGCTCAGTGTCTGGGTTCTGAGAAGAACATAAATCAAACCCAGAAGGGAATATTATCTTGTTTCTTCTGGCATGGCTGCTATCAAAACAGCACAGATAACAGATGCTGTCAAAGTGGAGAAAAAGGGGAAGTGGTATTCTGATGATAGATGGGTTCAACGGTGAAGAAAAACAATGTGTATGTGCCTCAAAACAGAAACAACAAAGAAGCGCCCCGCCCCAAACAAAAATGTAAAATGAGAACTACCCTGTGAGCCAGAGCCTGATGGGTTTATACTCAGAGGAAACGACACCAACACTGAACAATATGTCAGCACCTGTTTCCACTATGGCTTTGCTCACAGTCATCAAGATACATAACTGTTCTCGCCTGTATGAGACATACATAAGGTCAAACTGTGGATGGTCCCCAAAACAGCTTGACCACATAGCTGCCATGACAGGATTAGGGGCCCAGTCACAGCTTCTGTGACAGGCTTATTGGCAGGCAACATCCAGATCCAGAAAGAGCCTTAAACTGACACCACCCAGGGATGCACTCAGGGATGGGGAAATACCTAACATCCCAAACATTCCAACCATTAGATAAGGTGGCCAGATGTCCTTGAGCCTAGTACACACCTATTTCCCCTCCTTACCAAGACACCCTTAGACAATTGTCAGCCAATTAGAGTCCTGAACCCTGGAAATTCCCTCACCCCAACCTCTGCTATGGTAAAAACCCCACCCCACCTGAGCTCAGGGCTATCTGCTCTCACCACTGCATGGGACAGACAGACCAAGCCCCAGAGCTTGAAAATAAAAGCTCTTTGTTTTTACATATGGGATTTGGTCTCTGTGGTGGTCTTTTGGGAGTTCCCGAGATCTGGACATAACATCTGGGGGCTTGTCCGGATTCTCCAAGCCCACCGGGACCACCAGCTCATACAGCCTGAAGCCGGCCCGTATGTTTTGTGTGTATATGTTTACTTTTGTGTTTTCATTTGGATATCTTTTTGTAAATGGGCTTTTGGAATATCCTTTTGTAAGTGGGCCTTTGGGCCATTTGGATATCCTTTTTGTTGGTTTTAAAGCAGCATCACTGTGTTATTCATTAGGCAGTGCTGTTAACTGTATGAGAAAGGCCATGAGGCATGAAGAAACCCACTATCTGAGTTTTATTAGGAGAAGGAAGGGACAAAAGAGAACGTGTGACCAGGTCTGTGGAATACATGTACAGAGTGGGGAGGGGGAAGACAAGAAGGGGGAGGAGTCTGTGTCCTGCTGCTTATGGATTCCACTGCACATGCACATGTGGGCTTATGGAGCTACATCACACATGCGCATAGATTTTGTGATCATGTTGCACGCATGTAAGACCTAAAGACCCTTGCTTGGCTACTGAACTGCACATGTATGGTCATGTAGCTGGGGGAGTGGCCAAGAATTCCAACACTTTTGTAAATGTCCAGAATTTGTAAGTACCTGCAGGTATTTGAATTTGATTTGTATAGACAACATGGGTCACTCCCATAGGACCAGTATGCGGCCAGTGTCTTTTTGGTTTGGTTTTGTCTCCAGGCACCAGGAGAGCTGTTTTGTTGTCTTGTGTGTTCTAAAAACTTTTGTTTGCCTTTCTGTTGGAATGTCCTACCTATATGAATGTGTGACTTTATGAGAAATGTGGCCACATACATGCGTGTTTTATGACTGGGTTTGTATGTGTGCAGTGACTCCTGATGGAAGCTATTCATGGTCAGCCTTTGGGGCCGGATGGCCAGCATAAGGGACAGATGGGACAGACTAAGAATGCTCCTGCCCCATTAACTCTGTGTTCTATGGCTGGCAGGAGGCTGGTCCAGGCAGCGTGCTCATTGTTATGGTGCAGTGCAGCATGGGTGGTAGCCGTGAGGACTTGGCATGGCCAGGTGCTGGGGGGTGCCATGGGCACTGTGGCCCGGACGCAGCAGGTTCAAGGCCAGCCTGTGTACAGGGAGCCTCAGGGTAGAGACTTTGTGGTACAGCACAGGCAGGAGTCAGAGGGGGCCTCAAGGACTCAGAGAGTGCCTGAACGGGGTGGGGGCTGGTGGAGAACCGCTGGGGCATGGAGTCACTTTCAGTCTGCCGCTCTCGTGTACTTGAGAATCTAGATTTAATAACAATCTTTTGTCCCCATGATGTACGCTGTCCCCTTCCTCTCCCATGTTAATGGATGGGGCTCCCATGGCCTGCCCTGGGAGCTGCCCAACACACCTGAGAGAGGATTGGCTCCTAGAGTGGAATGGAGTGTCACTGCCTATGGTTGTTAAGCTACAGTGGCTGTGTTATAATGTAGCCAGGGCTGATTGATCATTCAGATTCAGTAGATTATAAATATTTGTCATCATTTAAAAGGGTTGGTTATATTGGTTAAAAAGAAAAAAAAGAAAAACCACTGCTAGTTTCAGATGCTTCGTGTTGGTACAATGTTGATGCAAATTTCGAGTTATTTCTGTTATGGTATATGCATGTATTTCTGTTCTTATTTACAATATTGTAGCTTTACAATATGTTCTAAAATATTGAGGAAATCACAAGAAAGACTTTGGCAAGAGTTTCTATGTTTAAAAAAGAAAGAGAGAAATTTGTCTGAAATAAATGTCTGGACAGACTGAGCTCAGGTACATGGGAGGTTATAAAAGGTTAGAAGGGTCTTATAAAAGATTGTAGGTCAGGGAATGTGAACTATGTTTGTTGTGGTTTCTTATACCTGCAAATACTGAATTTAAAAGTTAATTCAAATTTAAAATCTGCCAACTGTTTATGTTAAAATGGATACACACACACACACACACACACACACACACACACATATATCCAGGATGGATTTCCTCCATCTTGGCTGATGACCTCATTTGCAGCCGCATGGTTGGTAGCCATCTTTTACTAAGGGTTACAAAGATCTATTCAGGTTAACAAAAAGCTAACTTAGAGACTTATACCTAAGTACTTATATTTTTGCTAAGTGTTCAACTGTAAGCTTCTAGAGAGTTTAAATAGATGGCTACATATGTTTCATAAATAAGGTATTTAATACATATTAGAGCTGCACCTCAATGCTTGCTCTGGCAGCTAAACTTTGTAATTTAAGATTTACTCATGTAATCAGATAATAGTTTTAAAGACATGAGAGGATCATAGGGAACAGCGGAGGTTTGCAAATGTGTGGCAAGACTAATTTCCAAAGAGAGTCCAGCTGCAATGGTGGACCTTAGCAGTTTTCAAAATGTCAGTGCCAGGTGATGATCACGAGAAGCACCAGCCACAGCGAAATGGAGCAGGCTATGTATATCCAAAGAAATCATCCAAGCCTCTAAGTGAAAGAACCAAAAGGATTGTAAATGAATCCTAGATATTGAACTTTGGGATTGTTTGAACTTTGGAGGTTGGTTTAACTTTGTACAGATTGTGGTTGGTGATGCCATGTTTTCTTCCTCTTGAGGTAAAAGAAATATTTTATTTTTGATATTGCAGAAAGACATTTGGGAGATCTTAACCTTTTTAAGAACAATTTTTAAAATATTTAAATTTATAAGACTATGGGACATTTTAAGTTAATAAAATATTCTATATTGTTAATATTTGGACTTAAAATAAAAGGCTAAAAATTAGAGTCACAACCATAAGCACCAAATACTAACCAGAAACTGGGATGTTCATTTCTTGTGATGCAGCAAGACAATGAGCTAAGCAGTCTGACAAAGGGCTTGAAACAGCTTCTGACTCCATGAGTCTTGACCCTTTGGGAGTTGAAAAAAACCTTAGCCTAGGACCACCTGCATGTCAGATGTTTGCATTGAGATTCAACAATGGCAAAACTGCAGTTATGAAATAGCATTAAGAAAGTTGAGAACTAGTGACTTGAAGAATGTTTCTCCTTACCCAGGCTCCATTCAGGCTTAAGAATGTTTTCTAGCGTCCTTGTATTGCTAAGATTGTTAAGCTTAGCTATTTGCATAAACTTGAGTCATATAAACGTTTTATATTGATACTAAAAGGAGCTTATGGCCCTTCCGTTAACATGTGGCTATTTTGTTTTGGTTTCTTTACTGAACCCATATTTGATACTAGAAGAGCTTCAATTCAAAATTGTTGTTTTTAAGGCTATTTATTGTAGACTGTTAGAAAATGTAAGTAAATAGTCAGTCATAAATAATCAAGTTTTTTTATTGTAGTCAAACTAAGTACTGATGTTATTGATTACAGGGATAAGCTTGCCTATGTTTTCAGGGTTGAGCTTAAAACAAGTAACTAGAAACAAAGTTTGTCTATTCAGATATACTTGGACAGCCCTCATACTTCAGATATCTGCAGAATATGACATTTAAAATGTTGATCTAAAAGCTTATTATATCAGACAGACTCCCAGATCCTAGGAGTAACTCAAGGTCTCCAAAGAAGATTATGTACGAGGCACCACAACGTCTCTGCCTGGATTATGGCAACACTGACCACAGTGCAAGATGCCCCAATGCAACACTAGCCACTAGGACTCAGCCCAGACTGTGGACAAGTGGCAGGACACTGGAATTGATTGCACCCTTTTGCCTGGACAAAGTAAGATCAGTCTTCCACGTCCCTATTCCACAGGAGGGAGGCAGGGGGAAAAACTCTGCCTTATGGGCCTGATAGTGTAAGAAAATGATGTTGTTCTGATACTTGTGCCTTCAACTGTGGAGACCAGGATGTGGACTGGTTCCTGTCATTTATAGAATTGGAAGCTGCTTGGTCTTAGATATAATTTATCCTTTTCAGATCTCTGATAGTACTGATGGCTAGGTTAGCTATAACTTTGTCAGCTTGGCAGCATCAGACAAACCAGATCCTTCTGCAAGGCTATTATAGCCAGCTTGTTAGCTCATTAAAAAAATGTTCTAAGATATAAAATGTAAATAAGTCGTAAAGGTTTAAATATGGGTCTACAAAAGTCTGAGGATATAAAAACTTATAAGCTTTAAAGATCTCAAAAAATGATTTAAGATATAAATGCAAGTTATAAAAATATAAATAAATGATTTAAATTATGAGAAATATTTCAGATTGCTCTCCTGTTCTATGATTTAAGAGTTCAGAACTTAACATTTAATAGAGTTTGGATAAGCTGGTAAAATAATGACTACTTATTGTTCAGTCACAAGCTCAACATTTTATATTTATTTTAGTTGTCATCTATAAACATAGAAGTGCTTATCAGGCCAAAAATCTCTGTCCAATTTATACCTGGCTGTCTGGACAGAAGGAAAATACATATCCTTTTAACCTAAATCTGTAGTTCTTGTTGGGACTCAAAGGTATGAGTCTACTTCTGCTCTTTTACAGATACCCATCACCTGCTTTGTCTAAGATATGGATTTCAGTACAGATTGGTAATACTAATGTATTTAAAACTTTTATGTCATTTTGTAAGATAGTTCATATAGACCTCAGAGGATTAAAAAAAAATCTTAAAATCTGGATCTACTTCACAGAGGTTGGAAGGCCTCCAGATAGGTACAGCTTGAATTTTCCCTACTTGTCTCTTCCTAAGAATGATATTTTTCTCTCTCCTGGTCTTGGGACTCCTGCTCTACCCAGTTACTAAGAATATTGGCCTAAGGGTTCCAAATAAGTTCATAAGTTTTAACTTCTGTTCCTATTTTAAGTTTGTCTCAACAGATTTCTCTTTGGCTGGCAGACACCTCCAAGCTTCAGTTGCTGACTACACTGCTCTGGACAACTATGAGCTCTGGACTTGCTAAAAGCTGATGAGGACTGACCCAGCCAGTGTGATTGTTCCCTGTCTTTACAGGGTCAGATAACCACATGCTTCTGAGAGATGCCCCATTGCCCAGGCTTTGACTAGCCTTTCGGCCTTTGACTAGTATTGGTGAAATTATTAAGGCCACTCCATGTAGTTAAAAGGGAGGTTTATTTTGTGGGGTAACTTACAAGTGAAGGGATAGGCTACAGGGTCTGGGAAAGGTGCAGTCTGGCGGTGGTCTCTGGAGAACTCTGCTCGGTCTACCTTCAGCATCAAGGGTCCAGGAACCAAGAGAGCTGGTGCATACGGATCTCTTCAGGGTCCTCTCTTGGCCCTGCCTTGTAGGCGTGACAGTTACGGAAGCCTCAATGGGGGTTGGAACTTCCAGATCAAAGCTGGAATGGCTACCCACTACAGACTAGCCTTTCATCATTTTGGGGACCCTGACAATGGTGCCCTAATGCCTGCTTGATGCAGTTCCAGAAGAGAATACGTCATCGTCCCATGTTCCCTGTCCAGAAAAGTCTGAAATGCTGAAAGGAAGCTCCCTGGCATAGACGCAAGATGGCCAACTATAATGCCCATTGACATACCAAAAAAATAGGTTCAGAGTTGTCAACTGATAAATTTATTAACTGAAATGGTTCTGCAATAAGATAAAACACTTACTTGACTTTCTTGGTGCAGAACCAAAGAGGTACTATATAAGATTATAACCTGTTGTACTCAAAGATTAGAACTACAGGGCCTCAAGAATCCAATCGATCCAGAAGTTGCTGCCCTAGAAAAATCTGTTAGCTAATGGTTCTTAGGACAGGTAGGACTCATGATTGAGTCCTATCATTGGTACTTGTGAAGGGGGGAATGCGGAGGGTCTCCAATACAGCTTGACCACACAGCTGCCATGATAGGCTTAGGGGCCTAAACATAGCCTCTGTGACAGACTTACTGGCAGGCAACATCCAGATCCAGGAAAAGGCTTAAGTTGACACCACCCAGGGATGCACTCAGGGATGGGGAAATACCTAACATCCCAAACATTCCAGCCATTAGATAAGGTGGCCGATGTCCTTGAGCCTAGTACACACCTATTTCCCCTCCTTACCAAGATACCCCTAGACAATTGTCAGCCAGTTAAGGTCCTGAACCCTGGAAATCCCCACACCCCAACCTCTGCTATAGCAAAAACCCCACCCCACCTGAGCTCGGGGCTATCTGCTCTCACCACAGACAGATCAAGCCCCAGAGCTTGAAAATAAAGGCTCTTTGTTTTTACATACGGGATTCGGTCTCTGTGGTGGTCTTTTGGGGGTCCCCAAGATCTGGGCATAACAAAACCAGTTAAAACTTCTATCATGGAGTTGGGGAAAAATTGTGAGTTGATGGAGAGAGAGAGACACTTTTTGCCTCAGAGGATAAGCCCATAACCATGTGCGTATGGGCAGCACTAATTGGACTAGGTGAATTAAAGCTAACTAACCAACTAATTTGAATGAATAAATAAATTTATAAAGAAGGACATGAATTTGGAGAAATATGGGTAGTGGTAGTGTCTTAGGAGAACTGAAAAGGGAGTGTGAAGAGTGGATATTATCAAGATTATTATATGTGTGTATGAAATTTTCAAAGAGTAAGAAACACAAAAACAAGCTAAAATTCATCCAAATGTCTGAATAAAAAAATCGGTACATCTATATCACCGTGAAGTAGTGTAAGTCCTTAAAATATGTGGGCCTGCCACATGTAATAGTATAGACAAAGCCATGAGATATCACAAAATATCTTAAAATAAACTATATATCGAGTAGTACATGACTTCTCATAGATAGATTCTTAAAAAAAAAATAGAATCCAAAGGAGCAAAGACTACGATGGTGGTTTTTATTGATAAGTAGGATGAATAAATATAGAGGCTTAAACTACAGCTGAGGACAGGAATGAATAGTGTGTATTTGAAATGTCTATGCGTAGGTTTCAGGTTCTCTTCCTGTGAAGTAATGGTCTGAGACTGTGGGTCAAATTGCTTCCCTGCAGTGATCATTCAGTGCATATGTACATCAGAACATTTGTATATTGTAATTCACACAGTAAGAGCACCTGTTATCTTGAGAGTACTGATACGACTACAGAGAAATTTCTTAAAGTTTCAAGTCCTTGACATAGATCATCTTAACATAACCCCATTTTCTTATTATCTAGTTGTCTCTAGTGGGCAATGATGGGACCTCAAGTTCTCTGCAAAGTTCAAGGTAAATTGTTCTATTCACCATGAATAAATTGGACATTATTATCTTTTCCTTAAACTATCATTTCTTCGATGTTCACCATTTTTTACC
Organism: Peromyscus aztecus; assembly: GCA_902168405.1. Lineage (NCBI taxonomy): Eukaryota > Metazoa > Chordata > Mammalia > Rodentia > Cricetidae > Peromyscus > Peromyscus aztecus. The sequence continues at coordinate 44,398 of CABHPQ010160531.1, read as the reverse complement.
AATTTCTCAATTCCTGACACTTGATATTTCTGGTAGTTTCACTGAAATGATTCCTAATTCTTCATTAAAAAAAATCATTTCTATTCATTAAATCCTGATTATTTTCCTTTATCTTTTCACTGTTGTTGACCACACACACCAAATCAATTCAGCAGTGTCTCCATGATAACTTTTCAGTTGATGGGCCAGTCTCTCCATCCACCTGGACTATGACTTCTTAACGTGGGTACCAACCAATGCCTCCCACACAAAGAACTCACCTAACTCTACACATGGTAAATCTTAAGACCTCGTCCTAATGCTGTGTTCTTTCTATTTGCAGTTGAGACAGTTGTGTAGATTTTATTTTGATGTTGGCCAGCTCAGAAACTGATATATGTTTACTAAGCTCAACAACCCAACTCTAGACACATTATAATTAGCCTGCTTTCCTGACTTTTTGAATCTCTCATTTGCCTACAGATTTTCTTCTTTTATCTGGCTTTCTTGGTTTGGAATTAATTATTAACTCTAATCATGGGCCATGGAAGTAAAGGCTGAGTGTTATACAGGGAGGTTTGCTTTTTGGTTTTATATATATATATATATATATATATATATATATATATAAAGTAATTTGAGTGTATATATAAATTACTTATCATGATGGTAATTTGGGGAGAAATCAAATAGCTTAGTTCTTTAGTGAAGCACTCAAGTAAAGCAGAAGTTTTATAAGGTAGCTATAATTCCAACAGACTTTTCACCCAGGTATGGTATAGAAGGCACTATGACTGTGACTCTGCTCTTACACTGTGCCATCCCACAGAAAAACAACTACTTGATAAACTGATTTATTTACCCAGTCTATACCATACACCAAGAACTGTAGTGGAGGCTTATGTTACAAGACGAATGAGGGCTATCACAATGACTCCAAAAACAAGCATGTATATTTAATTATAAGTGTGATTAAAATATAACTTCATCAAGTTGTTTGGGGGATTAAAATGAACAGATGTAGTTAAAGGGCTTAAAGCCATGGCTGGTAAACATGATTTTTGTATAAATGTTTGTTGTTAATTTTACAACATCTTTAATTATGTTGTCATGCTAGGGGGCTATGGAATTTCCCACATAAATAGTATTTGTTCATTCACAGAACTTTCATGAGCTTCCAACAAGGAACTTACACCACTGGTTGCTTGTCTAATCATTAAAACAAAACAAAACAAAAAATTTAGCATGTTTTATGTTTAGACTGTCATAGGGACAAGGTAAGAAAAAGGTACAAAGTCCCCTGTCTCAAAAGCTGACATTTACTTCTGAGCGTCATTTGAGAAACAGGAGCATTCAATGACTTGACTTTCTATAGCTCCTGTTTCATAAATTGCTGTGCTATAATGATAAACACAAGATTTTGTTTGAAATACAGTAAAATGTGGTCATGTTGCTAGGATCTGTCAGGACTTGTATAGGGTTAGGAGGACATAGTGTCCTGTTTGCCTGACTAGGATTATGACAGTGAATGGGATACATCATGCTCCAAATGCTCCAGAAGAGCCAGGTTATCAGAGAGGTCATGTTTTCAGTTCTCACAGGTTTGAGTATTACACATTTTTTTAAACCCCTGGAAAATTGGTGAGCCATAAATATCTAATTTTAATGAAACAGATTATTCTAACATAATTTTATAAGATACATGAAGAGAGCTCTGAAATTGGTTGAGGGTTGATCCTGGGTTTGTTTATCATTCCTAGCAGTATGACTCTGAGTGAGTCATTCAACTTCTTCATCTGTGGAGTATTATGAAGAATACCAGTCTGGAATGATGGGAAGATTACAATAGCCATTTTCTTTCAGTACTTTAACAAGTGTCTGGTAGATTACGCATGATGGCTGTATTTGAAATGGGCTTGGTTGTACCTGTGGGTATGTATATGTAGCTAGGCTGTAGGCATAGGTGTGTGGATGATATTTTTAAAATTCATATTACTTCATCTGACTTACAGAGGACTTGGGAAATACTGTATACCTTGCTTTGTCACACACTTTGTGCACCTGATTCTTGATGTTGGTTGTCAGCAGGGTTGTGTCCTCTTTGTCCTCCAACATGAGTCACAGAGAATGTGTTGCTTATGTATGCTCAGCGGATACTAGATAAAGTCACAGGTGCCCTCAGTTCTGGTAACACTGGCACATTTGGTATATTGGAAAGCTTCAGTTGTGTGCACGAAGCTCATGTAAGCAAAATATTAATATACTTCAGCTTTCTTGGAGGTCAATCATCTATTACAATGGCCATGGGGTGTTCTTTCATTTCTATTTTATGCATGCTTGTTTAAAATCCTTGTGACAGCAAGTTGCCATGTGACATACTTGAAGAGAAATTTGATATCAATTTGTCAAGCATGATTTAGGAATAATGGAATTCATTTGCCCAGGATCTGATGGCATGGAGGCAAACAATACACAAGGTGTTAATGCTTCAGGTTCATTCTGACCTGGCTTCTTCCTTGACTCACTAAACAAGGACATTCCTTCTGTGAGTTATAGCCAAGGCTGGCTCTTTCCTTAGAGGATACTGGGACTCCCATCAAAATAATTTAATGATGAAAATGAATCTGGTCTAATTGAATTCATTATGAACCAAGAGTCACCACCTTAAGGTAGGTTGAGCCCCAACACTTACTATTCTGCTCAGTAGCTTGGCTTCATGGCAAAGCTGTAGCTGTTGTCACTGTCAGCTTAAAGCTTATGAAGATTTTTTCCTCCTTAAAACGGGATGGGAGGCTGGGGATGTGCCTGGAATTGAGATCACCACAGATTTTCACTTTGACCACTTAGGAGCTTTCAAAGCTTGACATCTCAGCAGCAAGTAAAAATCAAGTCAGCAGGTCTCAGTAAAACTGATTTCAAAAAATAAAAGCAAAATTTACTTTTCTTTTGAAAGTTCTGTTCTTTAAAGAACTCAGCTACAGTCTTATGCTGTCCTCCTTAGGAAAAGGGTTTAATGAATATCCGTAGGATCCCCAAGCCTCTGACACAGAATTTATCTGCAAATTGATTTTTAAAAATTGGGTTGTACTCTCTATGGGCAGAATTCCCTAACCCACCCCTGCTGTGAAGCCTTGTGCTCACCTCCCCATTGTCTGATCCTGCTTCATTTACCCAGTGATGCTTGAGAGCCAGGGTTGAGCCTTCCATCTCATTTCACTAGGTCTCCGAAAGACAACCTAAGGTTGAAATGGGCCCATTACCTAGAGCTGTTTAATTTGTGCCTAAAGATGACTTAGGAAAGAAGTTTTGATTAAAAAGTTATACCAGCAATACACTTTTAGTGTCACAAAGCAAAGTGTGCTTATTCCTGCATGCCAGACTGAACCGAAGCCCCGAACTCCCCCAGGAAGCGTGTAGGTGAAAAGAAACAGGAAGTCGTAACAATCACAGACATCTCTGCTTAATCAGTCATGTTTTTGCATCAAATGGGTTGTGCAATTAGGAATTACAAACATCATCATGAAGCATCTTAGGAATGCACACACTTTCTCCACCCTGAAATAGCTGTTAACATCTGAGAAGCTTATGCTGCAGTGAGTTCTTGTAGTTGAACCATAAAGCGCGTTTTCAATGACAAGAGGGTGTGGAAGTGCTTTCAGCGTTTTCAGAGCCCACCCGTGTCATCCTGCATCTCTCTAGCTACCTCCTTTCTCCAGTCACTGTAAAGTGAAGACCCCTTGCCTTCTTGGTGTTGTTCTATTGTTCTGACTCCGCAACTTGGGCCCTTATTGAGAACGCAACCCTCCAGTTGTGTAAGCTCACTACTGAGAACTTGCTGATTTTGTAACATTTTAATTCCTTCTGTTACTGAATTTTGCTACTTTATCATTCCTGAGTTAGGAGGTCAAGAAAGGAGAAACACCAACAGCAGCAAGAGGGAAATAATAACACCAGAGCGTAGGGCTGGTGTTGGCTTCTGGAGGGAAATAATAACAAACACCAGAGCGTAGGGCTGGTGTTGGCTTCTGGTTAAAGTAGGATCCGGGAGCAGCAGGTATCGGAAGGGGAGAACCAAAGGCGAAGAACCGAGAAGGGGGACTCTTGTCAAGATCTAGTCTGTCATGAGGGTAGAAAATGGGGGTAGGAGCTTCTACTAACTCGCTAATGTGTTATGAGAAGGTAGCCTCTGAAGGCCCAGGGCATTGCCTTTGTGTAGTGAGTGGGGTCTCCGCTGCACTGGAGAACTGAAGTTCTTATAAAACATTTAAAGGACTGAAGATCATTCTCTCGAGAGCAAGAAAACCATTAATTGAATTCAACATGGGAGTTAGTAAATAAAAAATAATAATAAATCTTTCATTTTAGCTCTAATATTTGGAATATGTATCCACAGACAGGGGTGCCAAGTGATCATGACAGATAAATGGTTAAAAGTTGAATCTACCAACTTTTACTAGCATGATATGTGTTCAAGGAGGAGCTGCTGCATGCACAGCCTGTGCAGACCTCAACACTGCCCTGTGCACAGATCTCAACACTGCCCTGTGCACAGATCTCAACACTGCCCTGTGCACAGACCTCAACACTGCCCTGTGCACAACCTGTGCAGACCTCAACACTGCCCTGCTTTTCTGCGTACTGTTGTGGTGCCTCTCGCTCTTCATGTCTTTTTAATACCTCTGGCCAGTGGCAGCCTCCTGGCCATTTTGGATACCTACTGGTCTGTATTTGGGACAAAGTTCCTGGGGCAGGAACAGTCTCAGAACCTGTAGATCATGGCACCTGGAGAGTAATTTGGGGGTTAGCAGTACATGCACAGTGTACAGTTTAGAATGCTGGGTTAGAAGGGAAGATGGTGAAGTACTGGGCCAGGCTGGTGAAGGACTCCAAGCAGCTAGCTTTACATGGATGCCTGCAGTTTTCTTCTTGTATGGGGAAGGAAACCAGTGGACAGAAGACAGAAGCGGGTGGGTGTCACATTATCAGCCTGAGGCACAAGGCAGGGTTTACGTTTCTCTGGTCTGTGGGCAGTGATGCCTCTGGAAACACTTGTCACCCCCTGTACATTTGAAGTACCATTGTCCTCAAGTATACTGGACATGGATCGGCCACCAACTTGGATAACACAAAGCCTATGTTTTTCATGTCTACTTATTATGTTGCCTTGAGTCCTCACTGTCTAGCAAACTCTTGGCACAAAGTGATGAACTATATTGTTTAGTTGACCAGTGCATTCACCTCACTGTCCTCCCCTGGGTTTCCTGGCTATTGTGCACTTTTCCTGTCTTCTAGTCACAAGCACCTTTCAGGTCACTCCTGTCCACAGGACCTGGACATCTGTCTTCCACCATGATCCTGGGTTCATTTTCAGGTTTCCAATCAAGTTTTTGACCGGCAGATTTATACAACTCAGAATTTGTAGTGTGTGTGTGTGTGTGTGTGTGTGTGTGTGTGTGTGTGTGTGTATTGAGAGAGAGTGGTGAATTAGTAAAACCAAGCAGCTGATGGACACAGGGGAGTGATGCTGGAGAGAGCTGCTTTGGCTCACCTGATTAGTGAGTCTTGTTAGTTGAGATGGCAAAAGCTGACAGGTGGGTATCCTGGTAGGTTTTCATGGCTGAGAAGAGTTGCCCTCCCAGGACCCAGTGTGCCAAGATCATCTGGTTTTTATCCCTGTATTTAACAACCAAGACAACTGAAGCCTCTGGGTGACAAGAGTAAGTCGTGACTGTGTCCGCAGAAGACCACATTGTCTCCAGGTTTGGCTCCAAATGTCTTTGTAACCTATCTGACTGAATAGACTGCTTTAAGTTATTCTTGGCCAAATTTGGATCTACAAGCACAGTTCAAGTGCTTGTTTGTTTTCTGTATGGATGGTGAGGCCAGTGAAAACATGATGCTAATCTCTAAGGACACAAAGTCAAGATCTTGTCCCTGGGTTGAAGAGAGTCAGCATGTGGAGGGAGATCAGAGAGGGAGGAAGCACACCTAATTCAGTATGAAGAGGCAAAGGGAGGAAGTCTCCTGAGCGCCCGACATCAAATCTGGCTCTTCAGTGATGCTCATACTGTAGGCACCAGTAGGAAGGGACAATGAATAATGAACATGACAATGTTGGTGCCAAAAAAGTCAATCTCTCATGGATGACCTGATGAGTCTGAGGGCAGGATAGGTGACAGACATCCCAGAAAGCTGACTGGCAGGTGTGTAAATCTCTGCTGCGGTCAATTGACTTCTTTTACCTTAGTCTTACTCATGTCGTCTGTTTAATGACAGCAGTGAGGCTACAGGACAGAGTTCTTATAGGGATTACATGGGATAAAGCAAGTGAAATCCTCTTTTCAGGGATGTGTTTCCTTTCCAGAAAAAGTGATTTTGCAGTCTGCAGGAGCCATTCATAGGGAAGGTAGGTTGGGGTCTGACGCTGACCTCACTCACTATATTCTATCTCCCCAGTAGCCAGGACAAGAGAACCAGGCCTGGGGAAGGAGCACATGCGGAGACTGAAAGATGGCGGGGGAAGAGGAAACAGAACGGGGTGGGGGGTGGGGGGTGTTTGCTCGGCTTTTTAAGGGTTCCTGGTAAACATGCGCAGGCAGGCTTATGGAGCTACACCACGCGTGCGCTGATTGCGTGACCACGCAGGGCGCAGTAGTCATGAGCACACACTGATGACGTAAGATGTAAGACCCTTTGCTTAACTCCTGAACTGCGCATGTGCAGTCATGCAGCTGGAATGAGGACAGAATTCTAACAGTGTGCACACTATTTGGAAGGACTTAATCATGTGGTAAAAGTCAAGTATTTCATTTTCTTTCCTCTTCCTCTATGAATAGGATTTATACTTCTTGATCTTGTTGGACTCAGGAGTGTGCAGACACCGCTAGGGATCAACTGTGAAGTAGGGACATGTGCTCTTTCTGTGGACACTTTAAGGCCCATGGAGTACTTAGTCCTTTCTTCACGTCCCTCTGTCACATGACAAGTAATCTTCCAGAGGCAGCTTACTCCCTAAACTTGGAGGCTGGAATGAAGATGAGATGAAACAGGCCATGGTTGATCTGTGAGACTCACCCGACACAATGGCAGTTAGACTTGTTGGCACCAGAGCCTACCCTCCTTTACCTCATCAGTAGATATTAAACGCTACCGCGTAAATCAGGACAAAACTTAACAGGTCAGGCCTTCCATTAATTCTGTTCATGCTAGAGTTTGTGGTTTTGGTGTAAGCTCCATAGAAGGCCGATTTTGTGTGTGTGTGTGTGTGTGTGTGTGTGTGTGTGTGTTTCCCTCGGTTTAAGTTCAGTGAATGTCAGGGTTTTGCATAGCTACTTGTGGTGGTATTGTGTTCCCCAAAATATTGTGCACCCTAATAAACTTATCTGGGGTCAGAGAACAGAACAGCCACAATATTAAACATAGAGGCTAGGCAGTGGTAGCACATGCCTTTAATCCTAGTATTCCAGAGGCAGAGATTCGTCTGGATCTCTGTGAATTCAAGGCCACATGGAAACAGCCAGGCGTGGTAACAAGAGTCTTTAATCCCAGGAAGTGATGACAGGAAGCAGAAAGGTATAAAAGGCCTGAAAACCAGGAACCAGCCTGGTTAAGCTTTTCAGCTTTTAGCAGCAGTTCAGCTGAGATCCATTCAGATGAGGACTCAGAGGCTTCCAGCCTGAGGAAACAGAATCAGCTGAGGAACTGACGAGGTGAGGAAGCTGTGGCTTGTTCTGCTTCTCTGATCTTCTAGTGTTCACCCCAGTACCTGGCTCCGGGTTTGTTCTTATTAATAAGACCTTCTAAGATTCATGCTACAGCTACTTTCATGCAAATGGCTACTAAGAAGATTAAGTCATGCTGAGACTGAACATCTAAGTTTTCTACTCCATTTGTTTTTTGCAACATTTTTTTTTCTGTATTTGAATTGTCTACCCAATAGTTAACATATAGATTTATGCTCTTTATCTTCTAGATGAATCCTTCCCTGTGGCTTATCACTGACTAGAACAAGGGTCCCATTTTTCATGTGCGTTGTCTCTACTTTTACTACACAAAACAACTGCCAATGGAGCAGCCAGAGTGCTTTTGAGGCAAAAGAAAAAAAAATCTTAATTTTGAGTAAAATTTCCATATTAATAAAACAGAATATTTGTTTAATATAAAGTTGTGTAATTAATAAATAAAATAATGGGAAAAGAGAGAACAGTCTTAGTTTTTAAAGACAAGGTCTCATGTAACACAGGCTATTTTCAACTATGTAACTGAGGCTGGGTACTTCTGGTATATTTCTGCTTCCATGACTCAAGTTTGGGATTATTGTGTCTGCCCTAAATATACGTAGCTCAAGAACAGCTTTTAAAGACGCTCTATTGGAAAATAGTCATTTTACATAGTTATGGTCCATAAAGAGTTTGTATTCCCGTGTATCATGCACTTTGACCATGTTCACCTTCCTATTCTCTGCCCTTTCTCTTCCCTCCTCTTCTACTGGTCCACTTCCTTTTCTTAGATAGATAGTCTTGACTTTCACGTTACATTTGTGTATGCATTTGTGTTTCCACATAAAATCTGGGCTCCACATCTGAGAGAAAGACATGGAGTGTCATCTTTCTGAATTGGATTACTTTGCTTAATATAATCTCTATTCCATCCATTTTCTTGCCAACAACATACTCCCATTGTTGTTTATGGCCAAATAAAACTTCCTAGTGTCTCTATGCCACATTTTCTTCATCCAGCTCTCTGGTGACCACCACCTAGGCTGTCCATAATCTCACTATTGTGAACAGCGTGGCAGGAAGCCTGGTTGTGCAGGTGTCTCTGTTGTGTGCTGACTTAGGTTCCTTTGAATATATTCTAAGTGCAGCTTTTTTTAAACAAACATTGAATTGGCAAAAAGAATACACACAGAATGTTATCCTCAAACATTAAGGAAGCAATTATTTTAAGGATTTATTTTAAGTATGTGTGTGTATGATGTGAGTGTGTGTATATATGTGTGTGTGTATACAAATTGTGTACATAGTATGTGTGTGTGTGTGTCAGTGCAGGTACTTTTGAGGTCAAGAAGAGGGTGTCAGATCCCCAGGAGCTGGAGTTACAGGTGGTGTGAGTTCCCTGCTCCTGTTGGTAAGAACTAACTCTGATCCTCTGCAGAAGCAACAAAAAATTCTTAATGTCTGAGCCATCTCTCCAGCTCCACAAAGAAGCCATTCTTAAAATCACTTACATAGTTATAATATCACCAAACTCAGGTATTGATTTATTATGAATCAGTCCTCAAATCAATAATAATAGTTGAACAATAAAATATGCAAGCTAGTGTGAATGAAGGCAGAAGGAAAAGGCAGGGGAAGTTTTATTCTTGGTGGTACTGTACCCGAAGAAAGTCCACTCCTGTGGGGTCAATGTGGTCCTCTGCAAATGGTGTGAAGGGCTTGAAATTCATGGTCAGAAGTATTAAATGGGAAAAGGGATTAATGTCATTAAGAAATAATGAAAAATGATTTAAGCTGGCCTCTGCATTGTCACTATGTTCAAATTATAGCTGAAGTACTGTGTTAATATAATTAGGGACAAATCCCAGTGGAAATTAGCAAACTCGGCATAATGTAAATGTTTTTTAATGACTGTAGAGATTTTGTGAGAGATACCCTCGTTAGTGATGCTAATGGTGTAGAATAACACTTCTTGTTACCTTCGTGAGATTCTGAGTGCGGAAAGGATTGTTTCATTTAATCTTCAGCCTGTGAGGACGGAGAAAACTATACAGCTAAGCACATGGGTGTAGACATAAGGCCTGTTTGTAAGCTGCTGGCACCTGGATCAGATCTAGCCTTGTCCCTCACGGGCTGCAGCACATGGGAGAGCAGGCACTCCGTCTCATCAGGGAGGTACATTGGAACTGACCCTGTTGGCCGTGGTGCAAGTGAGCCGCCCTGAGGGCATGAGGAAAACCGAGCTGACCCTGTGCCCCAGCCCATTTTCTGCCGTGTGGTGGCATGGGCAGGGAAAGATGTCCTCCGCTCTCACTCCTTGCTACCTGCAGCAGGTGATAGAGCTGGCACCTAGGTCACAGGAGTGGGAGAACTAGCCCTGCCCCTCACCAGCTGCAGCATACTACAGCTAACCCTGTTGTAGGGACTTAGGTGAGCCTGCCCGCCAACACCCTGTGCAGCAGTCAAGAGAAAGAGGGCCCTTCCCTGGGCAAGGCAGTGGAGCTGGCCCTAGCGGTGTGAGTGTGGCTGAGCCAGACCCGATGGTTGGCCGAGGCTGTGCTGGAGAGCTTACCTGGGTGTTGGCAACGGGGGAAAGCTGGAAGGCTGACCATCCAAGCTACCACCCAGGCCCAGAACCAGGCTATGAATTGGCCCACCTCAACCTCCACCTCATCTATGAACTATTGGAGCATGTGAAGGGGACGACCTACAGATCCAAAACTGCAGGATCTTCAAGACAGGGGACAACAGGATGTACAAGAGGAGCCCCGATGAGAGCCCGTTATCCATGGTGTAGCAGACCCCAGAGGCCCCGAGCCAGACCAATGACTCATGGCAATGAATGCTTGCTTGCAAGTGAAGATGGGAGGAGAAAGGGTTAATGATGTAACTCAACTGGCCACACTACAGCTTCTACAATGAGATTCTTTTTTTTTTTTTTCATTTGTTTGTTTGGTTTTTAGTTTTTCTTTTAAATTGGGGGGGGGGTTTGCAAGGGTGGAGGGTGGATGGGGAGAATGAGTGACATCAGGATTCATGATGTGAAATCTGAAAAGAATCAATAAAAACAGAAAAAACAAAACCCCAAACCCAGTGCAGACCCCTTTTATACCTAAAAACAATTACTTTAGCATGAACATAATCATTTATCCTGGTCATCTGAAATATTTATTATTTTTTTAAAATTTGAGCTACAATTCAATCAAGGTGTTTGTATTTTACATTTTTTTCTAAATTTCTTATTAAAGAGGAGCCTCTGCTGTGTTCTGCCCCCTCCATACTACTATAAAGTGGGTACTGTCATAGCTAATTAATCCCTCATGGTCTCACATAGTGTATTTTGTATTTCCTGTGTATTTTGGTGCACATCCTGTGCAACTAATAGAGGTTGGCTAAACTTAGGACACAGGTTTATTTTTAATTATCAGTGCATACAGTAGTATTTAATTACAGCTTACAGTAGTATTATATACTTCATACTGTATTACCTCAGGTTGTCAATAATATAGGGTTGACCCATTTTTAGTGATGCTAAAATTAATAAGTAGGTTCTAGTTGCAATCCAGACTCAGATTCTTCATCATTCTTATAATGATTTTTCTTAGCAACCATTGATAAATATTGCCAGAATCAATATTTCATTAGGGGTTTAAAATGATGATTTTCCAAACTTCTTATTTATTTGCCATATGCCATTGGGGACAAATTCAAGACAGATCTTCCATCAAGTCTCTGTTTATTCACCATCCTTGATTCCTGGCACTACTGGATGATACAGTTTTGTTTTATGTAATTATTTTGTCAGTCATCAAAACAACCATTTCTCCTAAAGGCCATGGATACCTTCAAAGTGTACTGGAGACTGATTCAGGCCAGTTCTCTAGCCAATGGATTTTGAAGAGGTCTCAGGGCAGGGTGTGTAAAGGAAGTGAGGGAGGAAAGAATGGGAAAGAAGATAGCCTTCTCACTTTCTGCTGAGTTGCATGGACCTGCCTCTGCCAAGTGTATCTGCAGACTGGGTAGCACATTGTGGAGAAGGTAAGATATTTGGACAAAGCGAGGGGACCCTCTTATCTTTGTGACTCTATTCATCTTCAATGTTTACCTAGCAAGCAACTGCTTTTGTGGACTTTGGCATCATCCCATACTTCTAGGAGCTGCTTAGATAGATGGAGGCTTGCTTTGGACTGTGGCATGATGACTGAAAGCATGACTGGTCTGAGAGCATGTCAGATTATAGAGAGACAGGCATGGTGCAATGCTTGGAGCTCCATGTCATGCTGTGCTTAGTCCAGGCAATAGAGTTCTATGAACTTCAAGGGGGCTCAATGGCTTGGTGGCAGCAGGGAATGAATCAGCATCTCCTCATGGTCTAGGAAGCAGATGAGACCCAGGGAGTGTGAAGATAAGTTTTTTTTTATCTTATCAGAAGTGTTTATTTTATCTTTCTGTCTCAAATTGTCATCATGAACTCGAAGACTTCATCCTCAGAATGCTCCTCCTTGACCCTAGAATGCCCAGAAATAATTTGCCTTTGAGCAGCTCTGTAGAAAGTAAACCCTTGGGTGCAAGAGGTTGGGCACATATTTGACACACTCCATTCCATTAGAGAGAATGTTTCACACCTCAGTCTGTGCGGAGCTGTGATATGGTTCAGCTATGTTCCTAGGGGTTGGGAAGCAGGTCACATTGGAAATGGCTGCTGCAGGATTACTTCTATGTTACTGTGATCTCTTCTTTCAAACAAGGATCAGCTCCCATGAGAGGTGAATGTGCAACTTGCCACAGAAGTCACCGACAGAACTCCAGATGTGTGAGCAGATATAGGTGTTTTTTTCTCCCTGGTTTTAATTTTTTTTTTTTTTTTAGTAACGTGTATGAGTTTATTCAAATTGAGAAACAACATAAGAATTTGGCCATTTTTGAATGTTTTTGAAAAACTTTCCCTTCTGTACAAGGTAATTCTTCATTTGTGTATTTGTGTATTTATTTTGTGGGGCGCACATGTAAAGGAAGGAATGCACGAACTGGTTCTCTCCTTTTGTCATGGGTTCTGGGGATGAAAGGAATCTTGTCGGCTGTGCCACAGCACATTTACCTACCTTTGGAGTCACCGCACTCACCCCATCTCCAGATGTTTTTAAGTGTATATGAGGCCTAGTCACTGTTGAAACAATGTGGCCTATGGACTTCTTTCACAGTGACTAATTATTAAAAATTGCAGGGTCAGTTTTCTGTGGTGAGAGAAAATATCTGTTTTGTGAATTGCTGTTTTGATCCATCATTAATGTAATATGATACAAAAATGTATTTGTGCATGGCTATGAGTCATTAATTATGTGTATTACAAAGATAAAGTGGATATTATCACCATGACATAATAACCAGAAAACAAAATAGAAACTATCAAGGTGGCATGCTATAACACTTCTCTGAGGAGAAAAATTCATTTTCTTTTTTTTAGAAAATCCAACACATAGAAGATTCAGATCAGTTTTATTTGGTTTAAGTTTTTTTTTTCATAAAAGGTTATCTGTAGACAGGGTCTGGCAGTTTGCCGAGTCACTGAAGGCTGAGGCATGGAGATCTCTGTCCCCACCAAAGTTTGGTGGTGTTTCCCAGAGATCTCTGGTCCCCACCAGTGTTTGGTGGTGTTTCCCAGAGATCTCTGGTCCCCATCAAAGTTTGGTGGTGTTTTCCAAAGATCCCTCTTCCCCACCAGGGTTTGGTGGTGTTTCCCAGAGATCTCTGTTCCCCACCAAGGTTTGGTGGTGCTTCCCAGAGATCTCTGTTCCCCACCA
>CABHPQ010160531.1:7449-30890 GCA_902168405.1 Peromyscus aztecus | reverse complement strand
CCCACCAAGGTTTGGTGGTGCTTCCCAGAGATCTCTGTTCCCCACCAGGGTTTGGTGGTGTTTCCCAGATATCTCTGTTCCCCACCAAGGGTTGCTGGTATTTCACAGGTGGTTCTGCTTGAAAGCAGAGGTCTTTCAACTTCTTACTATGTACAAATACTAATCACACACTAATAAAATAGAACAATACATGTTCTAACTTCATCACTCATCTTCAGCAATTATAAACTTTCTCTTACTCTTTCATATATTTCACTCCAAAGTTGGTTTAATTTACTTGATTATCTTGAGGAAAATTTCTGAATTATATCATTTAACCCACACATACTTCAGTATATCTCTAACTGATAAATACTTAAAAATTGTTGGTGATATTGTTATTTCTTCCTCTCTCTTTAATACTTTGCTCATATTCAAAATTCTCCCATATTCTCAATGGCTCCCTTCTTAGGCTCAGTCTGTTTGAATCAGGACCCTAAGAAGTCCCCGTACCGTTCTCAGCAGATGTCACTCTTTAATCTACAGCACATCACTTCCATTTTACCTCTGTGTGACACTTATTTGTGGAAGAAAGTGGGTCTATTATTGTATTGTTGAATATCTCATATTGTGGTTCAGTCTGGTTCCAGTCTTGTGATATTATTTAATTAAAACAATCTCCTCCAGCATTTCTTGCAAAATAGAAATGAGAAAGGTTGATCAGATTCATGCTGAATTTTAAGAGAGATTCGAGGGATTGTTCATGTCCTCCCCTCCCCTTGCCCCCTCGCCTCTTCTCTCCTGATGGATCTCCTGTCTCGGTGTCTCTTTCAGTGATGTCACCACCACTGGATTCAGATGTTGCAGTTTTCATTAGCATTTTACCCAGTAGCTCCAACACCTGATAATCATTCTTCTTGTTTCTCCCACTGTCTTTACGCTGGGATCAAACTCAAGGTCTTGTGCACATTAGGCAAACACTCTACTGTGCTACATCCTTAAACCTTTACTTTCGGGATTCTATTATTTTTTCTGTATTTCTTTCCTCCTCCCTCCCCCCTCCTCCACTTCCTCCTCCTCTTTTCTCTAGTCACTACTGTTAGGTCAAAGAGAAAATCCATACATAAAATTACTAAATATTGCTGAAGCCCCCTTAGTTATCTTGTACTATTCTGTGTTTGAAAATGTTTTAAAATAGTTTGTCTCATCTATGAGCCACTGAATGGGTACACAGGGATGTAGGGTCTCAGGTGAGTTGACAATCATGCAGATGTGGAAAGCCTGTTCTCCAAGTAATCTTAAGGTAATTTTACCTTTATCTAATTTACTGTTACATAATTGTTATATAATCTGTATTATGCTAGGCGCCGTTGAGAGAGAGAGAGAAATCTCAAAGTGGATATTATATACTCTCCTCTGCATGAGCCTAGAGTTAGATAGCAGAGAAATGTCTGAAAGTAAACAACTCTACGATTGTTGGTGAAGTAGAGATGAAGGAATGGTGCTAAGAACACATGAAAGAGCACATCAGTACTGGTGGCAATCGTACCCAGGACAGAGTGTGACTAACTATTGCTACCAAAAAAGCCAAAGTATGCCTTTAGCATGCACTCTACCCACGTGATTCCATAGAGTCTGCTGTCTTGAGAAGGAACAGCTCCTGAGTTTGACCCCGATTTTACCCCGTTTCTACTTGTTTTTTGTTTTTGTCTTTGACACAGCTATAGATGTTCAAGTCGGGGTTAGGGTATCTATGGAGATTTTTAAAATCACATTTTATTACTCACTCACTCACTCACTCAATTATTTATTTATTGATTGATTGATTGGTTAGTGTAGGTGTGTGTGCAGGTTAGGGCAACATGAAGGAGTCCTTTAGGCTTTGTGGCAGGCACCTTTACCTGCTGAACCATCTCCTCAGACATCATGGAGATTTTTGAACCCAAAATAATAGCATGTAAAGCTTTAAAAAGCAATGTTTTCCACACAAAGCCATCATTACAAACAACCATTCTGTGGCCTGCTTGACATATTGACGTTCATGTAGTTGACAGGAGAGAAGATAAAAGTCAATAAAAACGGAATTATTTATTAAAAAGGTCTAATGTTACAAGAACAGTACACAGAACTATTATCTTACTGTGTCTTCCACAAGATATATACCATTATATATAGTATATATACAGATTGTATACAGCGTATTTAACGGTTTGACACAGAGTCCACAGTACCTTCAGTTACATATGCAAAACATTTGCTGTCATGACGTGTCTCATGATAAGGAATGCTGTTTTCTTATGGTTCAAGAGGCGTTATAAAAATACAGTCTCTGTAGTGATTAAGACTGTGTGGTTACCATTCCACCAGAGAAAAAACTTTCTCAGTACTGTTGTTGAAAAATAATGTTCCTTGATAAGAATGCTGTCTGCTTGCTACAAAATAACAAATACGGAATACAGAAATACAGATACAGTGAAAACCTGTTTTATTATTTCAAATAGGTTCATGATGCAAAATACATATTTTTGTGCATGTTGAGTAAAAACATCCCACATCTCTGACTTCTTCAAGAATGTGACATCAGATGTTCTGGATGTGGATATTTGGGTAGAGATGTACTATCCACCAGTGATTTGGGAATGTTGATTAATCAGAATCTGCCATGTTGTGACATTTCTATTTTCTAGGTTTTATTTTAGGAGAATTTTGTTAAGAAGTTGATTCTTAAAGTTCTTCAGTAAATCTAGAAGAGAATGTCAATAATAAATGAAGAAAAAGTCTCAATTCACCAAATATGAAAAACATATTTTTTTAAAAATATCATTCTACATTTTTTTCAGATGCATGATTTGTTCTGGCAAGTGACACCATACTTGGGGAAGCTCATCTTTTGCTTTCTATTTGTGAAATTCAGCCTCTCCTATTCCCCAGGAGGCACATGAGAAAGGCCACGTGGTTTTATTATTCATAGGCTTGAATAGTCACTGTCTTAGTATTTACTGTAACATCTGTTGACTAAAATCATCTTTTATATTGTCTTTCCTTTACTTAGAGCTCTCTGGGATATAATTTTACCCAAAGAGAATATGAATAACTGGCAGACAGTTACACTGTAATCTGAAAACTCTTTTAGGATATTCAGGATAAACGCCCCCAAGCATCATTGACTTAAGCTCAGTATTTTCACTTTGTTTGTTATTAAAGATGCAAATAAAGTTATTTGGCTTAGATCATATAAAGTCAAAGCAATAGAATCTACCTTCTGTCCTCATATGAGCATTGCTCAAATAGCCAGCATCTCTAGGTTCTTTCTGGAAAGTGAGGTTGCTATAAGTATCATTTCTGTAATCTTCATAGGTATGATATCCACCCTTCTGCATCCCTGTGCTCTGTCCTATCGCATCATGAAGAAGTATTATCTCACTTACCTTTTCTGTGAACTATCTCTTAGGTTGAATCTGACTCCTCAAACTTGTTAATGGAGGTTGTCTCTGAAGGCATGGAATCCAGCAATTCAGACTTTGGCTAGACTAGATGAAGCCCTGTGGCAATGCCTTGTTTCCACAACTCAGTTTTAAGAACATCACTGAACCTAGTAGACCTTCTTTATTACATAGTAGTTGGGAAGCATTTATAAGTGGCATATGATATATAGCAGTATCTAAATCTTAGATATTTTTGTTTAAATCATTTGCTTCATTACTCCTTTCACCAACTGTCCTTGTTCTTAAAATCATTTGCAATTAGAATAGAGCCTTGCACTCAATTCCACATCCATTTGAGAGCAGGCGGAGAACGGGACATCCCTGTCCTGTGCACTCTGCATGTTCATGTTAGCACCTGAGGCATTATGCCATCGCAGTTTTCAGCAGTCACTATTTTTGTGACTTTAAACTATCTTTTGACATTAAACATGGACTGTATTTGCTATAGGTCACATGTCACTGAATGGGAAATAATAAATCAATTTGGACTCACTTTCTATTCAGCTTCCACTAATGTAAAATCCCTACCTCAATACCTTACTACATGGGCACATGTAGAATGGTCTATTGACAAATTTTGCTATTTTTCTATTCAGTCATACAACAGTTTTTTGAGAATTCTTTTATGTATTTACCCTATCATAGATCCCAACAACTGAAGCAATTTTTCATATTTCCTGCTGGTTTGGTGTTGAAGCAGTGATCTGATGGGAAGTTTGGAAAACACTAGACTTACAGTCTTGAGACCATATTACCTTCTTGGGTTTGTATTTGTTTTTGAGTGAGCTGATAGAGATCACCTCTGTAACAGATGGATAGCACTCAGAGTCATCAAATAGAAAATCAAAACCCAACATATTAAAAAAATTAAGAATACATCTGACAGAAATTACCTTTGCTTACAAAATTTCATTACATACAATCTGCATATTTTTATTGGACCAAGAACTGTCCTCTCCATTTACAAAATCCAAAGAGAAACCTGATGGGTAACTCATATTCTCCCCCCAAACTCCTGAGAGTGCACCGTCTGTAGTCCCATACGTTCAAAGCTTTTCTCAGGATCCTGGGTCTCCACTCACTCTGCGCTCTGTCCACTGCTGCTTTCTCAAGCTAAAGCAAAGAAAAGCAAACTGCATGAGCAGCTTTCACCAGGAACTGGAAGGAAGCATCAAAGCCAAGAGGAGTGTTACTGAGGACCACTTGGAGAGAGAGTGCACAGTTGACTGAGCGCTTGTGATTTTCCCACCTGTGAACAAAAGAGAAGCCTCCAATGAAGCCAGTTGGTAAGAAATGTTCTGAGGGGCAGTGGACTGCAAGGTTGGTCTTCTGTCCCAGGCATTGTTCTGCTATGAAATAAGGCATTGTCTGAGGTCTCTGCCCTCACAAGGAGGTTGAAGTCTATCTGCAAAAATGTACTGAAAAGATGAACCATTTCTAAAACACAAATCTAACCATGAGAATGGGAGATTTTCACTAGTTTTGCACAGGTAGGAAGTATTTTAAGGTCAAAGTATGGGAATGAAATCATTGCTGTAGAGCATAAACAGTTCAAGAACTGAAAAATAATTAGGAAAGTGTGATGTGACATGAATTCATAATATTATATAAATAATAAAATTTAATAAAACATTTTATTTATTATATTCATGGGTGTTTGATTATTTCAGATGATCAGACTCAAGTCCTCATTTCAAAGTTGGCAAAAAAGGGCAAACATATCTATCATTCTTACACTTAGGAGAAGTTCTTTCATGAGATCAAGTCATCATATTCAGTTTAATGAACTGAACTAACTGCTTTGAGTAGATTGGTCTAAAGTGGTTTGAAAGCATCATATGCCTGTAAGCTAAGAACCACTTTAAGACAATAACTGTAGGAATGATTCTTCAAGCTAGAAGTATACTGAAATATCAGAGTCATTGGCATAACTACTCCTTGTATGCCAAGCGTGGTAATAAGCCCTTAATACATTCTATCTTTCTTGATCCTTGTTAAAATTCCTATGTGGTAAATAGCATGGTCCTTCTGTTGCAGATGAGAAAAAAGTATTGCTTAACAATTAGTGAAAAAAGAGCCCATGAAGTTGAAGGAGAACAAGGAGGAGTATAAGGGAAAGTCTGAGGGAATAAAGGCAAGGGAGAAATGTAATTATATTATAACCTAAAAATAAAAAGTATAAAGAAAACAAAAGGTGATGAATATGATTAAAGTACTGAGCTGGCGATTTGTTGGTCCAGATGCTCTCCTGGATTGTGTCTCTCAAAATATTGACTTAGTTTCCTTTCTTGTTGAGATGATGAAATAACTCTGACAAAAGGCAATTTAGGGAAGAAAGGGTTTATTTTAGCTTACAAGTCTGTATTACAGGTCACTGTAGCAGAGAAGTCAAGGTAGCAGGAACGTGAAATAGACAGTCATACCACACCCACAGTTAAGAGCAGAGAAAAGTGAATGCATGTGTCATCACATGCTGCCTACTCCCGTGTAGTCCAGGATTCCCTGCCTAGGATATGGTGTTGCACCCAATAGGCTGGGTCTTCCCACATCAGTTATTATCATCATGACAGTCTCCCACAGACATGCTTACAGGACAACCTGACCCGGACACTTCTCATTAAGACTATCTTTTCAAGTGATTCTAGATTATATTTAGTTGACAAAAATCATCAGAGTGACTGACTCTGAGTATAATCTTAAGAATAAGGATTAAAAAAAATTACACAAATCTTAAAATCTTCTGAAGCTAGCTTTGCTGGTTAGATGAGTGCAATGACATCGTGGGGTAAGTTTTTTGTTAGAGATAGGGAATTTAAATTTATTCCTCACATACTTGAGAGCAAAAGAAGAACTTTGCTGATAAACCACATGTGCAAACATCCACACATCCACACACTGAAGGTAAGTCTTCATTTGTTTGTCAATTTTTGTCACTAATGCAATAGAAAGATCATTAAAATATTGGAGCATTTTGAGTAATTTCATATTTTGCAAAATGTATCGATTGTAAAGTTCATGGCTGCATCTGAGTTATGACAAGAAAGGTAAGTTAGATGACAGACCTCACTGGAGTGGCATGGGCACGTGGAAGAAGAGAAGCATGCCCAAACATCCTTTAATTTGTTTGGAAGTTGCTGTGTTAAATGTATTGATGATCCTGTAAAGTCTTCTTTAATGATACTGAATAAAGTCTACCTTTTGAGTTCTAAATCAAACCCACTAATTAGATAAGTTATCTTAACACAGCTAAACAAATAGTGAAACCCAACCATAAACCAGCAGTGTTAAGGGATAAGATCCACCCCAGCTGTGAAGCTGTCCAGCTGTTTCACCTGAGCAAGTAATTTCAGCTTCTTAAGCATTTGCTTTTGACAACATAAGAATGAAACCAAGCCTCAGTTGGATTGTATGGGGCTAAGTTAGATAAATCTATGAGATTTCATGTTATTGAAATTTAGGAATTGGTAATTGTCCAAATGCTATTAACTACAACATAAAAGTTGCTATTTTTCATAGATATTACAAGTTAATTAAAATATAAATGGGAAAATCAAAGTCTGTATAAGTACTTCCAAACTACTCAAATGACTCAACAGAATCTGTGTTTGAGTGAAAAGGAACCTCTCAGACTCAGCATAATGAAATTCCTAACTCAAAAGATGCTGTATTGGATGGGGAATGTCCCAGTGGGTCAATAACTTGGCACACAAGCATCAGGTACTAAGTTGAGATCTCTAACACACATATGAAAAGCACACTTATGGTGGGATACATCTGTGATTTTCATTCTGTGTGGCTAAGGGGTGGATGCTGTGGAATCCTGTGAGAAGCACTGATGAGCCAGTCTGGCCAATATAGCAAACTCTAGGTAAAGTGAGAGATTCCATCCTCAAAAGAAAGGTGGAGTTGTGTGAGTAATGATACATTATCCAGACATATAGTTACCCACAGTTTGGCTCTTCCAACCTTTCCCCCCACTCTTCTGCAATGATCTCCATTGGCTGAATGGGAGTCAATTTTCTTCAGAGATATGGCCTCTGATAGGCCTCCTCAAATTTACAGTAGCTGGTTCCACACCCCTGTACATCCTTGTAGCCCTAAGTGGACTTGGTGTGTTTAAAAAAAGAGCACCTAAAGTTGGGGTAGAAAAGTGGAGGTGGTGTGGGCTAAGGGAGAAGTTGGAAAAGGGAGAGTGGGGGCTGGGTTTCATAAAAACTTCATTATACATGTATGTAATATATTATATATAGTGGTATTTTATTTGTACTGAAATGTGATTTTATTTGTATGTTAATAAATAAAGTTGCCTAGGGGTCAAAGCTATTAGCAAGCCATAGCGAAAGCCGGTTGTGGTGGTGCACGCCGGTAGGATTTGCTGAAGGAGGCGCACGCCTTTAATCCCAGCACTTGGTAGGCAGAACTAGGTAGAGCTCTGTGTGTTCAAGGATACAGCCAGCTTTGAGACACTCACTCCAATGTGTGTCTGGAGGTCTGCACAGACAGGCAGTGATGAGGCAGTCACGTGGTTGGGTTTACAACCAATGAGAAGACAGAACACAGTCTGTATAAAGACAAACAGGCAAGAAGTAGCTCTCTTTCGGAGAGGTCTCTTGGCTGAAGAAGCTAGCTGCAGCAGGCAGGTAAGGCTCTTAGCTCTGACCTCTTGGGCTTTTATCTTTACATTGGCTCTGTGTTTCTTATTTAATAAGACGGTTGGCTACATCTACAATTATATATGAAAATTTCAAGCAATACAAACAAAAGTTGGAGCGTGTGATGGTTTGAATAAGAATGGTCCCCATAGGCTCATAGATTTGAATGCTTGGTTGCTAGGGAGTGGCACTGTTTGAAACAGTTAGGAGGTGGGGCCTTGTTAGAGTATGGTCTCATTGGTGAGTGTCACTGGGGGTGAGAATTGATGTTTCAAGGGCCCAAGCCAGGCCCAGCTTGTCTCTCTCTCTTCCTGATACTTGTGGATTTGGCTGTAGAACTCTCAACTGTTTCCAGCACCGTGTCTGCCTGTGTGTCATGCTCCGTGCCATGACAATAATGGACTAAACCTCTGAAACTTTAAGCAAGTCCCAATTAAATGCTTTCTTTTAAAAGAGTAGCCTTGGTCATTGTGTCTCACAGCAGTAAAACACTGACTAACACAGAGAGCAATAGAGGAAGACATTAGACACCAACCTTGGGCTTTCCACATGTGCACACACATGCATACACTGAAACATACACACATAGAAACACACGTATACACACACACAGTGGGAGGAGCTAAAATGGAAAATGTCTTGTGCAATATCAAGAACAGGATGAAGGTCAGCAAATACTTGCTATGTTGTTATTAGAAGCTCGACACTATGGCAAAGGAGGCTGCAATCATTTTAATTTTGAAGAAAACTTTTTTGTGTGCCTCAAGGTAAGTTAATTCTTAGATCTCTTCACATGGATATCCGAGAAAGTGAGATTTTCCCCCATTTTGTGAATGTCTTTTCATTTTATGATTTGTTGTTTTGTTTTTAGTTTTTTGAGACAAGGTTTCTCTGTGTAGCCTTAGCTATTCTGGACTGTAGACTAGCGTGGTCTTGAACTCAGGGATCTGCCTGCCTCTGTCTCCTGAGTTCTAGGACTAAAGGCATGCACCACCACATCCAGCTTTGTTTTTCCATTTTAAAGTAACTTTTGCTGTACATATGTACATATATATATACACATAAATACATATATAGAGAGTATATGAATAGAATTCATCCAGATTCCTAGATTTTTAAAATCATTTTTGCATAACTATTTCTCATTTATTTCACTTATGCAGCTATCTATCATCTATCAACTATCTATCTCTCTCTCTGTCAGCTCTCAATCTGTATCTTCCCTCAGCAATTTGAGATAATGTGCCCTTTCCCTTAAACATGCCAATGGATGGCCTCTAAATGTAAGGCATTGTATGTTTTTTAAGTGTAACATTTTTATTCATGGTATGGGAATTTCATGCACACATACAATGCCTTCTGCTCATAGTCAACCTTCATTTTCTAATAAAACTGCAATACAGCTTTTGAAAGGGAGAAACTGATGCTGAGCTGGATGCACAGGCTCTTGTCAATCATGCTCTGTAGTTCTGTAAACTTTCATTCAAGAATTTGGATCAATCAAGAGCTTTCCCGTAAAGTCCAGTGTTGTTCTTTCCTTGGCTGTATTTACTACAGTCTCATTTTATGGCATCAGAACAGAGCCACAAACACTGACTCTATACGGTGAGTGCATTACTAAGGCAAGCCACAGGCAGAGCCTTCTATAGCATCACGAGGCATGTCCTCTGACGCTGGGAATTGCTGCCCAATAAATAATACATGTAATCAAGCATTAAGTGCTAATACTAAAAATGATGACTACAATATGTCATTGGTTTAGAAGTCAATAAATGTTCATTTTTAATTTTAAGACTTCCCTGTAAGTTCCCTCTTATTTTATAGGACACTCATAGTGAAAGAAAAGTAGGTATGTCAAACTTACATAGTATCAGTCAAAACACAGCTTTCACAACCCAAGTGGCCATTTACTACTTAGGCCAGGTTAGGCAAAACATTTTATAGGAAGTACATCCTGATGAAAGCCTCACCTGCTTTCTAGGCTATAGGTATCATTTATGCTAATTGCAGAATGGCATGGCTTTCAAGGAAGAGAAACACCCCAAACATTTCTGAATTCTGCCACCTATCCTTCAATGTCGAGCAGATTTAGACCCCACTGCATTGGTGAAGTCCATCAGATTGAGCCCACTACAACAGACTTACCTGAATACGAAGGTACTCTGATCTGGGAGCTAGCTGTTCCATCCCCTCCTTCACTGTATGCTCGAACTTCAATAATGTAGACTCCGGCCTCAGGGAGAGGCACTACAGCTTGAGGTTTCTGTGTTTCAATAACTTGACCTTTGCTCTGACCCTCTTGCCTATAAAAAACCTGCGAACAGTAACAGAGGCTGGAATGATTTGTTATTCAGTTGGACATTGCAAATGTTTCTTGACTGCCGACTACACACTGCACTCTGAGCTGGGCACAGGACTCCACTGCTGAGATACGTAAGCAAATGGGCTGCAAGTGTGACACATGGTGATGGAAGAGCATTGGGGCAATAGCAATGCAGAAAGGGAATGTGATCTGTCTAGAGATCAAGGAAAGACCTTTGCCTAAGCTAAATGTTTGAAGACAGCTTGAAAGCAGACATGTGGTCCACACCAGTAACCTGAGTACTTGGGTGTGTGGCAGAAAGATTGCTCTTAGTTCAAGACAATCCTGAGCTACAGGGTAAGATTCTGTCTCAAAAAAAAATCTAAAAATAAATACAGAATTTACCAGATGGAGATTTCTAGATATAAGAGAATAAAAATAGAAAAAACCAAACCCAAAACATTTAAAATAATATGAAACTATGACACCCATGCAATGGATAGAACACGTGAAAAACAAGAACAAGAGAAATAAGATTAGAGAAGCAGGCAGTAAGTCACGAGCGAAGGTTGAAGCCTGGTCCTTGAAAAGGGTGGTGTACAGAACAAGAACTCATGTTCCCTGTGTTCATGGAAGTTCCTCTAATACCAGAGACACAATTAGCAGTGAAACTGAGGGTGACAGGTACTATAACAATGTGTGCTTGGAGACACAGCAGTGTGTAGAATGGCTTGGAAGCTCCTTGAGTGGAAAGGTATAAAGAGAACATTGCTAAAAATTTAAAACAAAACTCTTAATAAATGGCAATCAGAGTCAAAACTTCAATTTTCATTTTAGCAGAGTTAACATACTGATGAACTTGTGTTTGGATGACAGTGGGATACAGAGTTAACTTTTTTTGACATGCATCCATAATTGCATAATTAAACATTGTATGGTGAACAGATGCACAAATCTGGACACAATATTATCTGGTTTGCTATACAACTGAGAATGCAGAGGCAGTGAGATCCTTTCTAAAAGGCTGTGGTGAGACAGGAATTCCATTAGGAGGTGAGTGTTGTGCACTGATCACTTTCTAACTACCCACTATGCAATGCTTTCCTTATGTTTTTGCCTCCAATAATAGTTTAGTAAAATTGGGGGGGGGGATGTATAATAGCCAAACAGCAGCAGTTAAGATACATTGAGTTCATTTTTATTTATTTTCATTGTTTTATGCATTTTCATAATTATTGGTGTTATGACTCCTTTGTCTAATGGAAAAAATAGCAGAGGCTTGGTCATTATGCAAATATGGCTTCAAAACAGTCTTCCAAGAAACCAAATCAAACCAATCTCCGACATTTACCTGACTGGGTAAATTACTGACCTTTCCCAGCCTGAATCCACTCTTTTGTTTGTAGAAATAATGCCTCTAATTTCATGATTTTTTAGGAGAACTAAAGGGGCAAGAGCATATGAAAAGAATCGAGCATGGGACTTGGTACATGTATAAGCTTAATAAGAAAGTCATTCATACTACCACCATTATTGACTGCCAATGGAATGGTGTTTCAATTTCATGTGCTTGAAGCAAGATAAATTACACACACACACACACACACACACACACACACACACACACACACACACACACACACACAGTTCTTATAGAAAACATGTCTTAAGCTTGAACTAACTTGCATGCAACAAAATAAACCCCTGAAGGCAGAATTTTGGGTGGGGTTGGGTGGGAAGTGTTCAGGTTTGTGTGTATGTGAGTGCAGAACCCAGAGGCTAACCTGGGGTTGTTAATTTCTCAAGAGCCATCTACCATGTTTTTTGAGACACAGTCATTCACTAGGACCACAGACTCCCATATTCAGATGGGCTGTCTGACCCAAGGCCCACAGAGTCTCTTGTCCCCATCTTTTCAGATGTCTGGCTTTTCCAGTGGGTTCTCAGAATCTAAGTGAGGTCCCCATGCTTGTGTGGCACTTTACTGACCGAATCATCTCTCAGCTTCTAAAACAGCATTTTATGATTGCTTTGCTTTTTGAGACAGGGTCTCACTATTTAACCTTTGTTGGCCTAGGACTCACTATGTAAATTGTGTGGTCTTGAACTCACAGAGGTCTGCCTGCCTCCTCCTCCAGGTGCTGAAATTACTGTATATGCTACCACACCCAGCTCCAAAGCAGCATTTTATATGTTGATGTATGAAGTGACATGATTCTCTCTTTGCTTTTATGTAACACACATTCCATCCATTCTTGGATCTGAATTTGCTTCTGGGTCTATAGGAAACTGCCTGTTTGAGTATCTGATACTCTATAGTTTTATATACTTAAATTCTTTCTGGAAAAAGGTGCCATAGCTTGAATAGACATGAAAAATGATGTGCACATTTCTACACCTTTACCTGACTGAGCACTATGCTTGAATATCTATCAGAGAGACTGTAGGTACGTAGCTTCCTGACACAATCTAATGTCAGAGAGAAATATGCAGTACAACCAAGGGTGGTGTGTGCTATAGTGGGAAACATTTCATATCAAAGCAATGCACAGAATGAGTGCTTAGATTTGGCGAATCTTGGAAGATGGCTACAGGAGTTTCTTTAGGCTTAAAAATCACAAATATATCAAAATTCAATATTCTTATTTTGACTGTAACATAGTCATGAATTATAATCCTATCATCTGCATGTAGCAATTAGAAATCAAATTTATGAGAATGGAGATGTATGTAAATTGGTAAGGATTGGCAGAGGAGTGACTATTTCAGAAGACATGGTTAATGTGGTTCAATAAATTATAATTTTTATGACAAAGAAAAATGCAGCCTGCAATGCACATCACACATTGCTATAAAATACAGAGGTGGAGGAAAACTTGTGGATCAGTTGAGATTTAGGAACAGATGATAGAGACAGCAAAAATACATTAAATGTCAGTTAGTAGCTACAGAGAGAGTCTGAAATTAAGTGTGGCTTTTATCGATATGTAGGAAGAAGTAACACGTATCAGTAAAGACATTCACCAAATAAAGTCAACTAAACTAATGATTAATCTTCAGTACTTCGGAGCATCTTGGCCCAGTTGAAAGCCCTGATTTAGAAAAATGAATAATAAATACAAAAAGACAAAAGAGTTACAAAGACATGGCAAAATAGTTGCTGACACTGAGGTGGCTAGGGAGTTCTTTGACAATCCGGGCATTTCTAGATCAGCAGTTACACTGACAGCGATCTTTATCCATAAAATAAACTGCCTACTGTAATGTCAAGATGAGTTTCAAATTCTACTTAAAAAACAAGTAAGAATATTAAATTATCCAAATAAAAGATCCTAATT
Organism: Peromyscus aztecus; assembly: GCA_902168405.1. Taxonomy (NCBI): domain Eukaryota; kingdom Metazoa; phylum Chordata; class Mammalia; order Rodentia; family Cricetidae; genus Peromyscus; species Peromyscus aztecus. Next base: position 17,134 of record CABHPQ010160531.1, on the reverse strand, counting down.
AAGATTTAATTGGTATTTGCTATTGTTTTAAAAAGGCTTATATTTTATTTATTTATTGTTTACGTGTGTGTGTGTGTGTGTGTGTGTGTGTATGTACTTGCGTGTGTAGTGGTCAGATGTCAACCTGCAGAAGTTAGTTCTTTCCTTCTACTGTGTGGGTCCCAGGGATAGAACTGAGCTAGATAGTCTTGACCACAAGTCCCTTTATTGCTGCACCATTTTGCCAGCCTGGTACTGCAATTCTTAAAAGAAAATGGCTGTTTTAAGTATATGGTGGTAACAGAGTGTTGAGGTCAGTGTGCAGAAAATACAATGAAAACATGTTGATGATGCCTACTGATACCCCTGAGAAGTTGGCATCCTGTCAAGGGGAAGGCCATTCCTCAGCTTAGTATCTTGGGAAAAGTTGATGGGACCAATGATATGGGTTAAGGGTTATGAAGCCCCAGGGATAAGAAGATAATTGAAGCAAGATACACCAAAGGTGGATGAGTAGCTGAGGACGGTTGTACATGCCTGTATCCCAGCAGTTGTAAGGTTGAGGTGTGAGTATCAGGAGTCAGACTAGATGGACAAAGAAGATCAAGGTCAGCATAGGATACTTAACAAGGCTCTATCTCAAAACGCAAACACAGCAGTTTGTAAGCACAAGTACAACTGGCCGTAGAGTGGCTGAAAGGACTTTCGAAGTCACTGCTTCCCAATGGGCAACTTTCAGACATTTGTAGGCACTCCCTTCTTCCTCAGACGCTGTGCCAGTTGGTTTTTGTCAACTTGACACAGGCTATAGTTGAGGACAGCATGTCACTCGAGAAGGGGACTAAATCAGAGTGATCCATAAGCAAGTCTATGAGGGCATTTCCTTGACTGACGGGTGATACGGGAGGGTCCATCCTGTTGTGGGCAGTCCCATCCCTGGGCAGGTTGTCCTGGGTTGTATAAAAAGCGGAGCTGAGCAGGCTTTGAGGGACAAGCCAGAAAGTTGCATACTTCTGTGGATGGATCCGGCTCAGTTCCTGCCTCCAGGTTCCTTCTCTGAGCACCTGTCCTGGCTCCCTTCAATAATGGACTATGATGTGGGAGTGTAAGTCAAATAAACACTTTCTTTAGCAAAGTGCTTTGATCATGATCTTTATTACAATAGGAAACCAAGTAGCACATCCAGCTCCCCAATGTTTTCACAAAGCCTCTATACATATACTTGTGTTATTTCTATTTCACTTTTTTTTTTTAATTTTCTGGAGCTGAGGACCGAACCCAGGGCCTTGTGCTTGCTAAGCAAGTGCTCTATCACTGAGCTAAATCCCCAACCTCTCTATTTCACGTTTTAAAAGAGAAACTTTGTCCTAAACAATAGTGAATATAATAAAATGTAGATGTCATAATGACATTATGTACTTTACCTAAGTGAGTATAATATTCTGTGAGTCTTTAAACTGTCAATAGGTAGAGTTCTGTATCTGGAATGGATATAGAATGAAAGAAAGACTATAAAAATGTAGAGACTCAAAACCATAGACTTTCATGTCCATTGACTCATAAACTCCTGAAGAAACAGAGAAGTATGGGCTTGAGTGTTCCAGATACATCACGTGTGAAATAACTCTTGGTGTACATAACTCTCAGGCGGCAGAAGGCCTTAGCTTTTGACTAAACTGTCACGAGCAAAGGAAAATCTCCACATATATAGATGGGCCATTTGATAATTAGTAAACTTTGCACCTAATTAATACCTGCTCTTCCTGGCATGAATTGGATAGGAAGGTAGAGACAGAAATATATAGTAAAGGGAATTTTAACCTAGAAAAAAGATTTTCTAGGTATAGATTGACATAGTAAATATTTGCCTTCCAGTTCTCAGCCTGAGGCTCTTGCCTTGACTTCTTTCTGGCAACCTTTGTCTTTTCAGAGTGAGAACCTTCTTTGTACAAGCAAAAGCATACCCCCTCTCTCAACTTCCTTGAATACCAAAATACCTCTGCCTTGAATTTTCCAAGAATACCAGGAGCAAATTCTGTTTTTCTAGATCAGGATGGCCTTAAATGACCTGCACTTCCCTACAGATGGCAAAGATAGATGGATACTCTTGCCTAGACTACATTCTTCCTCAAGAGTCATGTTCCGAGTGTGTGTTCTCTGTAAATCTTTTTGTTTATATTCTCAGCTATGGTTTCTAGCTGCATTCCTGTTTCATGATGCCTGTATCAGGAGAACCCTGCACTAAGGCCACTGAACACTGTGAAATCTTCTTATCAAGGGGCGCTTTGTATCCACAGTTGTCCTAAGCACTATCCTGCCAGCAGAGGTTCTAATAAGGTTTAGTAGCGAAAGAGTGAGTGAGGAGGGCTGATTCTGGATGTTATTGGCAACTTCCTTCATCTAGCTCTTCCTTCTCAGGGAGAAGAGTATGGAACTCTTTCAAGAAAATGAAAAGGAAAATACCATCTTGCAATGTGCACCTGCTTTTGTGCATTTATACAGCTAAGATGAGCTTTGTTGGATTCCCCAGTAAGACAGTATTCCAAAGTGATGTGTGTGGTCTTCACCAAGAGAAAACAGGAATTGTCAGTTTCCTTTGTTAATATACTTAACATTTTTCACCTAGTCAGTTAGTCTCCTCCACTAAAAAAAAATAGCATCTATTTTTCAATACATGCTACTTAAACAGCAAATTATTTTGTACAAATTACATAATTCTTAAAATAATGCTGTTGCATAAATATCGCTAATACCATTTTTTTTACCAGTTTTAACTGAAGAAAAATGAAACTCAAGGAAGTTTAGAAGCTTATTCAAAATTATGCAAGTAGGATTTGATGAAGTCTGTCTGATTTAGAAGCCAATGATCCTTGTCTGTCATATCACAACACATGGGAAAGTCATGCTGAAAAAATACATGTTTGGTAAGACCCAGAGATGAATAATTGCATGAGATATTTCAGGCTGGGTTGAAATTATTTTGAATGAATTGAATGAATTGATTCAGGTCTCCTGAGGGTGTTGAGGATGAGTGTTCTTGCCTTCAAGGTGCTCCATGTTGTTGGGAAACCAGGCACTATAAAGTATTGGCGTGGAACAATTGTAACCACAGTGGGTGGAAATGATAACAAAGAGTTCAGTGTCACTGGGCATGCTGGTTAATTTAATTGCTACTTTGACACAACCCAGAATCACTTGGGAAGAGAGTTCAATAAGGCATTATCCAGATCAAGTTGGCCTGTGGACATGTGGATAGGGGCATTTTCCTGGTTGTTAAGTGATATTGAAAGACCCAACCAACTGTGGGCTGCACTACTCCTCAGGCAGGGATTCCTATTATAGAAGTATAGTAGAAAGGAATGTTTCTGAAAGAAAGCAAGCAGGAACCACACATTTATTTTTCTCTGCTCTTAGTTGTGGGTGTGATGCTTCCGGTTCCTGCTTTGACCTCTCCTATACAGTAGAACTGGAAGTTCCAAACTCATTTTCTTCTTGAAGTTTGGTATTGTATTACAACCACAGAAATGAAACTGGAGTCAGATACTCAGGGAACTGTACACCCTGCCTAACATGCTTTCTTTAGCCATTTACAACTTATGCTCCCTGGCGGGGCACTTAAGCCACCAACCTTCTTGGTGGTCATGTGATTTTGTTATGTTGTTCAAAGGATTCTACATTGCATTTCCAGTTCAAGGGCTGTTTGTCTACTTCTCATGCTGTTGGTTTGCCCCTGAATGGTCTGCCATCACTCTGAAAATACTGCTTCCCTTACTATTGAAGAGTATACTGTCTGGTAGGGAGAGTTCAAAGGATGTGATCTGTTGGGGAAAGATGTGGAAAAGAGACGGCTTATGGAAGGATCCAAAAAATGACCCATCTATCTCCTCAAAAGATGAAATTCTATATCTCTGAGGAGAAGATTCAGATCTGAGTGTGTGTGTGTGTGTGTGTGTGTGTGTGTGTGTGTGTGTATGCTTCAGTATGAGACTGTCTGTGATTACTCTTCATTTCAGTTAAGAAACACTGTAAGGAGTGTCTTCCATCTACGATTATACATACCCATTCTTACATACATATGAGTGCATATTGCATTTGTAGCTGCAGCTGTTGTGAAGTTTCAGATTTTTACTAATTTATCCACAAAATATTATGTCACCATTTCTGATAAAAAACCAATATCATAATGGTTATTAGCCTAAATACTGTCATTAAAAAAACACTTTCAAATCTATTCTAAATAATATTCAACTGGTAATTCTGTACAGAATTTAATATTTAACTCTGATGATATGGCCCAAAAGTTAGCTATTCGGGCACATCAACCCACAGGTCATACATATTTTTAAACAAAGTTGTTTCTGGAGGTGAGTAGAGGTTTCCACCCCAGATGTCCTATAAACACAAGGCAAGATACCTGTGGAATGCTTTTGTAGCGTTCTGTCTCTCTCCATGGACTCCTTCATATTTAATGTGCTGCCCCAGCACTTTATTTTTGTTTTATTTTTTGTTTTATGGTTAACAGAAAATCATCCTGTTCAGCCTTAGAGGTTCAGGCTTTGTCATCTGCCAACAAAGTTTACTGGAACAATATGCCAGGATCCTCCATCTGGCACCAGGTGCTACAGGGCTGTCTTCACATGACTTACTTTCATACTGAATTCAGGGTATACCACTTTTTCTAACCATTTCTTTCCTAAACCTTGTGGATTTGGAACTGAGGTTGACTGCTGCTTTACACACCACAGGCAAACACTCACTCTAAGAAAAGACAATTACAATCAAAGGATCTTCCACATGACCCAGCTATACGATACCTGAGTAATTACCAAAAGGTTGTTTCTAAGTTGAGATATGTCAGAGATAATTACACATGACTGATAACTACAATACTATCAATGATAGCTAAATTACGGAACCAATCTAGGTGGTCAACAGCAGAGGAATGGATAAGGAAAATATACACAATGGAGCTTTCTTCTCTTTATGTCATTTGCAGGCAAATGGATGCCATTGGAAAGAATTGTGAAGCAAGTTAAGTCAATTGCAGAAAGATGAACACTGTATCTGTAATCCCATTTGTAGTTCATAGGTTCCTCTATAGAGAAATATAAAATCATGCATGTATACATGAGAGTAAACTAGAAGTTACATCATCTAGGGCAGTGGTCCTCAATATGCAGGTCTTGGCTCCTTTGAGAGTCGAATGACCCTTTCACAGAGGTCACATATCAGATATCCTGCATACCAGATATTTACAGTATGATTCATAACAGTAGCAAATTACAGTTATGAAGTAGCAACAAAATAATTGTAAGGCTGGAGGTCACCACAGCCTGAGGACCAGTATTAAAGGGTCTCAGCCTTACGTAGGTTGAGGAGAACTGGCCTAGGGGGATAGAGAAGATGAGTGAGAAAGGGATCAGTGAGAAAATGAAGGCTGGGGTAAGAGGAAAAGAGAAAAGAGGCTTAACCTGTAATACATACATCTATTCAAACCTCAAAACCCACATCTGTGAAGAAGAAAATACCATCAAGAAAGCAAAAATGCTTATAAGAGGATTCTTGATGCCCCAATCACGGTCCACCCTTGCAGTATCAGTTTTCGAGATGTGCTTTTGTTCAAAGAACGAACAGATACTAACCTTGTAGCCCATGACTTCAGACTCATTGGCTAAAGGTCGGACTGGCTCCCAGCCTAGGGAAACCTGAGACCCCTGCTGCTCCCACCTGAGGTTTCCAGGAGGCTCGCTTGGGGCTGTAAGATAAAAAGGGAAGCGAATTGACAAGCCCCAAATGCATTTCTTCATTTCAGTCCTGAGAATTTCTGTCTCTGTGTCTGGTAGCTGGCTGGTGCCATAGGCTCCCCTCCAGCTGGAATCAGATGAGGAGGGTTTGCTCCAGGACTGTCATTTTAATAGCTACTCCACTGAGCTTTTGAACTTGAATCCTTTTATCTCCCTTCTGTGTCAAAATCGCTTTGCCTTGTTTCACAGGATGATAACCTTTACAAACTGTGAATGCAAAGTTTTTTTGAGCTGGTTTCGGAATTCAGATCTGAGCACTGAAGCAAGACTCCCTTTGACTCTGCTTATCATGCACCCTGTGCAGCTTCTGATCATGTGGCTTTCAGAAACCCAGAAAGATGTTCAGTTCTGTCAGAAACAAACAAAAGCCCAGGTCACTTACGGCGTCTCTTGGTGGTGGCACTCACTTCCCCGCTGGGTGGCCCATATCCTGCTCCATTGTAAGCCCTGACTGTGAGGTGATAGAGGGTGTCGCCTTCCAGTCCTGTCAACATGACGAATGACTCATTCCCTCTGGTTCTGACTGTTTCTGCAGAGTCTTCTGGCTCCGCATCTTTCCAGTAACCAATCTGTCAACACATTATCGCAAGACAAATGAATTTGCAAATTTTCCCGGGAGTATGGTTGCCTGTGTACCCCTTCTCTTTTCCCTTGCTCCCCTGTCCGCTCTGCCCTGGCTACTGTGGGGTTGAGGCCAAATGGCATTTTCCAGATTCTCTTTTAGCTAAGCTTGCTGGTATAAGAGGTGGGCAATGAGCAGTGAGTTTGGAATCTTCAGATTTCCTCTGGCATGTCTCAGGTGATTGTGACATAGGAACCTACCTAAGGCTCTGATCTCAATGAGGGACCTGTGTTTCACTGTGATGTCTTGAGGACCTGAGGCAGCCTAGATGCTGGCTAAGGGAATAAGCACAAAAAGGGGAAGATAATTCCAGAATGCCACTGCAGTCCTTTCTCCTTTTCATGTGCATGTGTGTGTGTGGACCTGTGTGGACCTATGCACATGTATGTTTGCACATGTGTGGAGCCCAAGGTTAATTTCAGGAATCTTTCTTGATCTCTCTTCACTTTATTCTTTGAGGCAACATTTCTCAATCAAATCTTGAGCTCATCAACTAACTTGTCTTGCTAGCCAGCTTGCTCTGGGAATCCTGTCTCTGCCTTGGGAAGCTGGAGTTACTGGTGGCTACCATGTCTGCCCAGTATTTACACTGCTTATGGGGATCCAAGCTCTGCTTTTCTTGCTCGTGGCACAAGCACTTTGACTATGGAGCCGTCACCTTAGTCCACCCCTGTTTGCCTTGTATTGTTTTGCACGTTTATAAATATGAACTGGTGTTGCCTTCTTCTCATGTCTAACAGGGTAGTATATCTATTTTAATAGAATTTATTAGAGGTGGAGCAAACTCTCATGCTTAGGCTGACTGATGAGGGGTCCTTTGGTTTTCCTCTCTGGAGACAGAATGTATCAGTTATTTTTCTTCCTGTTGTGGCCAAAGTACCTGATGAAAAGCAACTTAAGTAGAAGAGGGTTGGTTTAGGCTTAGAAACTTAGAATTCAACAGGGTTTGGCCCGGGATGGCTGGCCAGGCATGCCAGCAGAAGTGGCAGCATCTAGTCACATTGCCTCAGGTAGATAGAAGGGGGAGAGGAAGTAGGGCAGAGCTACAGAACCTTGAGGCCCTTCCCTCAGGGACCTGCTTTCTCCAGTGCGGCTTGACCCCTAAAGGTCCCATAAACTTCCTCAACAGTTCTGGGAACAGAGTGGCCACACACTACGACTGTGAGGAAAATGTCATATTCAGACTTCAGCAGAGAATGATGGCAGTTGTGTTGGGAACAGCGATGTTGGCACTAGGCCCTCGTACACCAGCCTTGCCACACTGAGGCTTTTGGTGACTAGTTGGATGGGTATGTATAGATGCTGAATAAACAGATGGAACTCGTGAGTCCTCGGTGTCCACCCTCCATTGTTGTGCTTTTCTTTGCTGATGGAGAACCGGCCTTTGTACTCCTCAAGTTCTCTGGCAGTTTGGGTTCTGGTCAGGCTTTTGGTTTGACTAGGAAACATGCATGTGGTATGAAACCAGATGTGAGCAGAAGTCTTGCCACTTCAGCTCTTCTGCTGGCAAATAAAAACAAGGAGGCATTTTTTTCTCTTTTCTTCCTCCCAGCGGCATTAAGGCATGTTTTGTTGCCTAGTCACTGGCTTGGTGGGGCTCAAGAATTAGGTTCATTGCTTATATTTTGCTAGTACAAATCAGAGCAGACATAGTGGGATTCTGGACCTGGCATTAATCATAGGGTCTTGAGGTAAGGATGGCTTCCTCCTTGTCACACTGTAGTAATCTTGGTGGCTCCCTGGTCACAACAAGGGCCTTATCTTCTGGACTTGATGGCTTCCTGCTTTTAAAATCATCAGCCTTGCCTTTTGTGTTCCTAAAGATTGATCCTGAGAGCCATTCTGGAATAATCCCCTGCATGAACTGCCTCAGCTTTGCTAACTGCAAATGACACATACAATACACCTTGCTTAAAAGAGTTATCAGCTCTTCACAAGTGAACCCCAACTGACATATTTGTAGAGACCTCTAATTTACATATAAAAGAGGGCCAGTAAAATGATCAAATCTTTCAGCCAGTCTCTCCAAAGAACTGGAGGAGCATACAGTCACGTGAGTGAACTTTAAAAAGTCGTTTTCTAAAAACGGGAAGCCCTCCTTCTGCCTTTCGTGGGCTCCTGGCCCCATTATTCCCGCTCCCAAACCCAGCTTGTCTTGCTTGGACTCTGGGAATGTTTTGAACAGAAGAAAAAGTCCAAGTTATTTTCAAGCTAACAAGTTGGCTGAAAAGATACTGGCTGAATGAATACTCATTTTTCTTTTCCGGCGATGCATCTGATTTCCTGGCTTCTGCCTCGATGTCTCTTAATCAGTTACATTTTTAAAAATATAATTAAGTATACTTTGATATAACTGAGTGATTAAATTAAGCAAATTCCAGGTTTTTGTAAAATTACACAGTTTGGATTTCTAAACATTGGGTGTTCAATATTCTGAGTAACCACTACAAAGGTAAACACCTCAAATAAAATAAGAAATGTGCACATTGGGAAACTGATGAAGATGAAGAAGATTATATCCACTGAATTCATACCTAACAGTTTAGACTTCCCAGAGAGGAGTCTAAAAATTTATTTTTAATGCATACATAATAAAGCATTATAAGATCAAAGGGGTTGTAATTAATAGTGAACTTGTAATTCTTTACCTTTGAGATGTGGGAGAGAACAAAAATTTGGACTGAAAATATATTATTTCTTCAGTGATTTTCAAGCTTGGGTTGGGGCTAAAATGTCCCAGCAAGTCACACATACCCCATGAATCTGAGAGTTTGCTCATTTGACTTCTGCCGTCAGATACTGATTTCTGCCGTCAGATATTGATTCTATAAACTCACAAACTTTGAGTTTCACATGTGAAACTGTTGTAATGAAGTTAAAAACATCAAAAGAGATAAATATGCAGAATGCTAAATAGGACCAAAGTACAGTGAAATACCTGGATGTTTTGTACATCAGGAAGAATTTAATTTAAAAAGATACTTAATATCAGCATCATGTACAGCCCATGTTTCATTACCCTCACAGAACGTTGTGGTTTCTTTGATGTTTATGTATGTATATCTATACCTATAATTTTGTGTCCAGCTTTCACCCCCTGATATTGTTGCACATTAATTCTTTCCCATTTTAAAGATGTGACATGTACGACACAGACAACATCTTATTGTGGAACATTTGAGTAGTTTACAACTATCACTGTTTAATTAATTTATTATATTTCCATGTGCATTTGTGTGTGTGTGTGTGTGTGTGTGTGTGTGTGTGTGTGTGTGTGTGT
>CABHPQ010160530.1:2486-16833 GCA_902168405.1 Peromyscus aztecus | reverse complement strand
AAAAAAAAAAAAAAAAAAAAAAAAAAGATCAATTCCCTAGAACTTATACGGAGAAAGGAGAGAGCCAATTCCTGCAAGTTGCCTTCTGACACCCCTCCCCCACTGTGGCACGTGCACAATCATGCTCATACACAAACAAATCAATGTAAAAAAAAAAGGTAAAGATAAAGCCTGTCAAGTTGACAATCAAGTGATATTTATTGCTTGCTCGGGCAAGGGTACATAGGGAGCTGGGGGTCCTGAGGGTCTACTCTCTGTCCCCAGCAGCCAAACTTTTGGGGCGTGCCCATCGGCACATGGCTCTCCTGAATGTTACTTTGCTTCTTTACCAGTGGGCCTTGGTACTTGAAAGGAAAGTGGTCTTGATAGTGGGTAGAGAAGAAGCTCTGTCCACCCAGCTGGGGCTCGATGTGGCTGTATTTGCACTGTGGAGTCAAGGTGGGCGGTTTGTCAGACAGCCTGGTGATTGCTGATCCACCCTGGCCACCTCTAGACCACTCTGGGGAGGACATTGGAGGGCAAGAAGAGGCTCAGCCTAGTGGTCATTGTACGTTGTGTGGGAGGACCCAGTTCCATCCCTGAGGCCCACATGGTAGAAGAGAATTGATTACTGCAAGTTGTCCTCCAACCTTCCCATGTATACCATGACATGCGCGCGCGCGCACGCGCGCGCGCGTGCACACACACACACACACACACACACCACTAAAATAAAACGTCATAAAAATAAAACAATCGGGGGCTGGAGAGATGGCTCAGAGGTTAAGAGCACTGGCTGCTCTTCTAGAGGTCTTGAGTTCAATTCCCAGCAACCACACAGTAGCTCACAACCATCTATAATGAGATCCGGTGCCCTCTTCTGGCCTGCAGGCATACATGCAGACAGAACATTGTATATGTAATACATAAATCTTTAAAAATAAACAAACGAACAAATAAATACATAAAGCAATTTTTTTTTTTTTTTTTAAAGATTTATTTATTTATTATGTATACAGTATTCTGCCTGCATGTGTCCTTGCAGGCCCGAAGAGGGCGCCAGATCTCATTACAGATGGTTGTGAGCCACCATGTGGTTGCTGGGAATTGAACTCAGGACCTCTGGAAGAACAGTCGGTGCCCTTAACCACTGAGCCATCTCTCCAGCCCCATAAAGCAATTTTTAACTAGTCCCTAGAATGACCCCAGGACTTTGGATGGTCCTAGATGACTCTAAATCCTCTTTTGAGATTTAAACCCTGTCTGGTAATAAATGTGTCCGAGTTGGTGTGGGCCTGAGAGTGGGGAGAAGCTGAGGATAACCTTGAAGCTGGGTTGTCATTAACAGGACTCCTGAATTCTGAATGGTGGTGCATGCCTGCAACCTCAGCACAGGGGAGGTGGAGGCAGGAGTCCAGCTCAACAAAAACACTGTCAGTCCTCAGCACTGCCACAGTTACATTCAACAAGGTTGACGCTAGCCGACCTGACTGTGATTCTGAGTCTGGGGTTAACAAAGTTTGAGGGGTGCTAATGAGGCATGCATCCCATCCCTCTGGCTCACCTTCTGTAACAATTCTTCCGTGACGGCAGCTCGAACTATTCCATGCGGCTTCAGCATCTTTTGGTTCATGGTTAAAAAATCAAATTCTGGAGATTTGGGTTTGGGGAAAGTTGGGGAGCAGAGGAAACGAATGAAGCAGGATATGAGGGACCAAGGGTGGAAGATTCGGGGCTCAGGCACCTGGGTTGAACTGAGGCTAAGACGGTGTGGCATGTGGACGGGATCAAACCAGAGGTGTCGGAAGGGCGGGGCCAGGGAGGGCACTGCGCATTGCCAGAGTCTGACAGAGAAGGGCTTAGAGATGGATGAGGGAGAATAAGAAAGGGAGAGGGCCTTGGCCAGACCATAAGATTGGAGTTATGCAAGGAGTTGTCAACCCAAGGTGGGATCAATTTGAGGTAGGTGGTGGTACGCACTTTGAGGGGCAGAACTTTGGGAATGGGGAGGGGCTTCAGGAAGGGGAGGAACTTGGGGGTGTGGGTGGGGCTTCTAGGGAGCTGTGAGAACTCAAAAACCGGCAGGTCTTTGCAGACGGGGTGAGGCTTTCAGTTACAAGTAAGGCTTCTAGTCCTAAGAAGCAAGTATTTGATGGCGCATGCCTTTAGTTCCAGCACTCAGGAAGCAGAGGCTGGTGAATCTCTGAGTTCGAGGCCATCCTAGTCTCAAAAACGAGTTCCAGGACAGACAAGGCTACACAGAAAAACCTCGTGGGGGTGGGGGGCAGCGGAGAGGGGAGGGGAAGAGAAGCAAGTACTTGGAAGTGGGGATGGGCTCCCAGGGGCGGAGGAACTTTCAGTTATGGGTAGGGCCCATGGGAGCATCAGCAGGTCCTTGGAGATGGAGAGGGGACCCCAGGTGTGGGCAGGTATGTGGGGATGAAAAGGGAATTGGGGCTGGGGGGTCTGTAGTACTGGTCCCATGTTTTCTGGTGTGAGGGGGATTTAAGAATGAGGTGGTGTTTTCAGCACTGGACAGGGCTTCCAGGGACAGAGGCAGGTCTTTAGCGTTGGAGGGGATGGGGTTTGGGGCGGACTTCAGGAAAAGAGGTTTTTGGTGAGGTGAGGCTTTCAGTGATGGGCGGAGCTTGCAGGAACCAGGGCGGACCTTTGGGGATGGGGCGGGGCTCTCAGGAATGGGTAGGCCACACTCACCACCTGTGCCCTCAGGCAAGTTACTCTGCAACAAAGAAAGGTTAAGGGCTCTCTGTATTGGTTTGGTATCCGGAGGGCAGTAGGCTGAGCCTGTGGAGGTTTGGAAGAAGTCTCCGAGCAGCTTTGCTTCTCCCAGGATCACATGATCTTTCAGTTTCTCATGGGACACATGTCGGCTTGGAGGCTGAGTCACAGGAGGCGGCTGTAGGAATACAGGCTTCTAGGGATCTCTGGTCCAAGGGCTCCAGCACTGAGAATCACTCATGCCTCGTGGATAGCTCCCACCCTCTGGGTTCCAGATGGGCTTAGATTTAATTCAAGTGATTGTATTTTACAGACGACCATTGAGGCTGATACTGGTATGTGTCAAACCCAGGACCTGCGGTCTACACTGAGCTCCACCTCTTGCTGTGCCTTTGAAACCCCCTTCTCCCCCACGAGAGCACACTGGCATATCCTCCCTCTTCCTGCTGACCTCACCATAGAAGAACTTTGTGGAGGTAGCCAGGCTGCCAGGGCCAGGGCACCAGTTTCCTTTCAGGATGTGTGACTCCGGGGTCTTATCGTGGTGAAGAACAAAAGGCTCTGCCAGAGGAGGGGTGTGTCAGAGTTAAGCAGCAGAGACAAAGCTGTAAAAGAGCCGGGGTGGAGTAGATGCATGCACTGTAGGTTCTCACCTGGCTCCCGGGGGTAGAAGTGGTCATTCATGGTGGTCCTGTCATGGAACAGGCTGTCTCCAGGACTAATGCTCACCTGGTGGATGTGGGCTGCAGTCTGGGCCTTGTCATACCTCAGGCAAAGTAATCAAGGTATCAATCAGGATCAAGGTAGGTCCTCAGAATTTTCAGGAAAAGCGATAGGGACGGGTGAACCGTGGCTGAGCCTGGGGTACATTAACTAATATTTGTATACATTTTGAGACGGTCTCACTATGTAGCCCTGGCTGGCCTGAAACTCACAGAGATTTGCCTGCCTCTTCTTCAGGAGCTGTGTTGGTTAGTTTTTGTCAACTCAACAGAAATTAGAATCACCTGGAAAGAGCTACCCTCCACTGAGGAACTGTCTCCATCAAATTGGCCCGTGGTGCCTGTCTGTGGGGCATTTTCTTCATTCATGACTGATGTGGGTGGTGCCACCTAGGGTTGATGATCCTAAGTCTATACAAAAGCAGGCTGAGCCAGCCCTGGAGAACAAGCCAGTGAGCAGCGTTTCTCCATGGTCTCTGCTGAAGTTCGTGCCTCTAGGTTCCTCCTTGAGTTCCCTTCACTTTCCTTAACAATGGACTGTAACCTATAAACCAAACACTTTCCTTCCAAAGTTGCTTTTGGCCTCTGTGTTTATCAGACCCCTGGAAACCAAAGCAGAACAGGAGTGCCAGGACTAAAGGCATGTGCCACTGTGCCTTTTTATTATTTATGTACTTGTTTGATTGCTTATTTATCTATTCTTTATTTATGTTTTTGGAGACTGGATTTCTCTGTATAGCCCTGGCTGTCCTGAAACTCACACTGTAGACGAGGCTGGCCTTGAACTCAGTGATCCACCTGCCTCTGCTTCCCAAGTTCTGGGATTAAAGGCGTGGGCCACCACCACCTGGCTATTTTTTTATATTAATTTTTTAAAAATTTATTTTACATACTAACCACAGTTTACCTCCTCCTGTTCCCTTCCCCCCCACCTCCTTTCTACTCCCCTGCCCCCATCCACTCCTCAGAAAGGGTAAGGCCTCCCATGGGAGTCAACAACGCATGGTATATCAAGTTGAAGCAGGACTAAGCTCCTCTCCCACCTGGCTCTTTTTAAAGACTATTCTTTTATGTGTAGGAGTGTTTGCCTGTCTATATGTAAGTATACCACATGTTCCTGGTGTTCCTGGTGCCCATGAAAGCCAGATGGTCTCCTAGAACTGGGGTTACAGATAGTTGGGAGCCACCATGTATGTACAAGGAATCAAATTCAAGTCCCCTGCAAAGCAGCAAGTACTCTTAGCTGCTGAGCCATCTTTCCAGCATTTATTTATTTTAATTAATTGATTTATTTTGAGACAGGGTCTTAGTATGTGGCCTTGGCTGGCCCAGAACTATGTAGACGAAGCTGGCCTCGACCTTACAGTGGATCACCATTCTCTGTCCCCCAAGTTCTGGGACTCAGGGCATTCACCTCCATACTCAGTTTTCCCCTTTAAAAAGTTTTTATTTATTTTTTATGTGTATGGGTATTTTGCCTGCATGTATATCTTTGCACCACATTCATGCCTGGTGCCTAAGGAGACAAGAAGAAGGGTCAGATCCCCAGGAGCTGGAGTTACAGTCAGTTGTGAGCTGCTATGTGGATGCTAGGAATCAAACTTGGGTCCTCTGGAAGAGCAGCCAGTGCTGTTCACCAGTGAATAGCACCCTCCCCCCTTTTTTTTTTTTTTTTAAGACAGAGTTTCTTTGTGTAGCTCTGGCTGTCCTTAGAACTCGCTCTGCAGACCAGGCTGGCCTCAAACTCTCAGAGATCTGCCGGCCTCTGCCTCTTGAGTGCTGGGACTAAAGGTATGCACCACCACTGCCTAGCTCTCTCCATTTTTTTAAAAAGATTTATATTTTATTTTTATTTTATATGTATGTGCATGTGCCATATGTGTGTGGGTGCTGGCAGAGGCTAAAAGAGGGTATTGGATCTCCTGGAACTGGAGTTATAGGCCATTGTTAGCCACCATGTGGATGCTAAGAACCAAACTCTGGTCTTCTGCATGAGCAACAAGTGCTCAACTATGGGAACATCTTTCCTTCTCCTTGTTTATTTTAGTGTGTGTGCTGCTATACATGTGTTGTGTATATATAGGATGTGTGCAAGTGTGAGCCTGACTGTGCATGCGTGTGTATGTGTGTGTGAGCCTGTGTGTGAGCCTGACTCTGTGTGTGTATGTGTGTGTGTGTGTGTGTGTGTGTGTGTGTGTGTGTGTGTATACACCTGTGTTTGTTCCATGGTGCACATGTGGAGGTCAGAGAAGAGCTTATGGAAATCAGTTCCCTCATTTCACTATGTAGATCCCGGGGATTGAACTCAGGTTATCAGACTTGGTGGCAAGCTCCTTTAACCACTGAGCCATCTCATTGGCCCATGCCTTGTGCTTTTGAGACAGAGTCTCACTGAACCTGGAGTCAGGCTGTATGCATCACACCATGGGGATGACAGGCATGTGGCCACAGCCAGCTATTTAGGTGAGTGCTGAGGATTTGAACTCAAGTCCTCAAGTTCATGCAGCAAACACTTTTACATGCTGAGCCATCTCCCCAACCTCCTGCAGGGTGCTTTTAGTAGGCAGTGTGGCACTGTGGTGGAGCTTGGATCGGACTTTTTCAAGGCAAGCAGAAGTTCCAGAGTCCTGCCTGATACACCCACATGCTGCTGAAAGCCAACTGTGGGCAGACTGTGTCCTTTTGTACCTGTGTGACGGCAGCTCCTGAGGCATGTAGGTCTGCTTCGTGTAGGAGCACAGGGCGTTGAAGCCTGTCTGGGTGTCTCCTAGGTTCACACTGGAGGAGGCCTGTGGGCAAAGGAGGGTGGGAAGGTCAGAACCACTCTAGCTGCTGCGGCTGCCCCACCTCCCAGCAAAGCCAGAGACACCCTGATTTACCCTCTTACACATCAAGGCAGGAGGACCTGGGAGGGCCTGGAAGTGATTCTGGTAGGTGGTGTCGTCCTGTCCTTTGTAGTTCCACTTCAGGGGGTTGCGGCCACCTAAGGAAGAAGAATGAGGAGGGGTGGGAGAGAATGGTACTGATTCTCTGCAGCCTTAGGCCACCTGGGATTCTATCCACAGGAAGGTAGGCTGAGCAGCCCTGATCATTCGAGACTGAAGGATCTCTGCAAACTATCACAAAAAATAATTTAAAAAAAACGGGGGCGGAGGGGGGGGGACTGTTGAGATGGGTTGGTGGGTAAAGGCACTTGCTACCAAGACTGATGACCTGGATTAGATCCCCGAGTTTCACATGGTGAGAGAAAAGTATCTCCTAAAAGCTGTCCTCTGACCCATACTTGAACCCTGGAACATGTGCACATGCATATAAACACAATAAATGTAAGAAAAAAAAAATAACTACCAGGTATTGAGACAGGCACCTAGGCTAAGTCCATTTCCCTCCTCTGCTCTCTTTTTCTCTCCCTCCTCTCCCCTCCTCCCTCCTTCTCTGAGATGGGGTTTCATGTAGTCCAGTCTGGTGTCACACTTTTCATGCAGTCGATGATGGAGGAAACCGATTCTCCTGCTCCAGCCTCCCTACAGCGCTAGCTGTACAGGCTCGGCCGCCGCACCCAGGCTCTTCCCTTCTTTCTTCTATATTTCATTTCAGGGTGGTTTTGTGTGCATTCAGACAGTATTTTGATCAACAGTCCTAGCTGCTTAGGACCTCTCAGTTCTCGGCCTCCCGAGTGCTGGGGCCATAGGCCCAGCTCGGGCTGAATTGGACTTGGTATTCTCTCACTCATTTTGTACACCCTTGAGGCTCAGAGACTTGAAGTGGCCAGATAGAAATGAGGAGCACGGTAGCTGAACAGTGGGAGAGCACTTGCCTGGCATGTCTGAGACCCGAATTTCGTCCCCAACAGGAAAAAGAAAAGGCTGGAGAGACTCAGTGAAGTACTTGTCTCACAGTCATGAAGACATGGGGATGGATCTCCACAACCCACATAAAAAGTCAGGGTGGTGGCACAAGTTTGTAATCTCGGCGCTAGGGAGGCAGGTCCCTGGAGCTCACTGGCCACCCAACGCAGCCCATTGAGGATGCTCCAGGCCAGTGACAGACCCTATGTAATGAACCGAGAAGCTGGTTCTGAAAGTCAGGTCCCCTCTCCCATTTTAAACCTAAGCACATACGTCTTAAAGTGTTCTCCATGGCCCCTTGCCCAAGGGTGGGCTGTCCCCCAGCTCTGTGACAAGGAGGCAAGAAAACAGTAAAAACCACCCAAGAATGAAAGCATCATGAACTTGAGAAGAGCCACTTCCAACAGACATCACTGTTGCTCATTCTGCGATGTAAAGCCCCTGTAGTGGGAAAGGGCTGAGATTAAAGGCACGTGCCGCCATGATGTCAGTTTCTGCCGCACGTTGTGAGCGCCTCTTCTGACGTCACTTCCACCTGCTCTTACTTTTCCTTCACCTGGAAGCCTCCCCTGTGAGGAGAGCCTTAGGGCTCTCCCGAGGCGGTCTCAGTCAGGATCAATGGAGCTTCCCCAGGCAGTCTCTGCCGGATGCTTTGAGTATGAGAATGTTTGACTGGATAAGGCTAGTTTCTACTGTGTCATAACTTGCTTTTTTCCTGTTATTTTGGCTTGCTATATATACTATAAACTCACTCATTCAAAACCAAAAGTATGGCTATCATAGCTCATTCTCTTGACCCACAAAACACCCTGTTTCAAAATAAAAGATGGACGATGCCCGAACTCTGATTCTCAAGGTTTTTCTCTAAGGTACACAACTGCACCCAAATGCACACAAAGAAACCGAGACTCCCAAAGCCCAACTCAAAGTCCTCTTAGTGACAGCAGCTATGCACTGGAGTCACTGCCAGACAGTTCCAAAAAAACCAGGGCCTCACACACACTAGCCCAGTGTTCTACCACCGAGGTATATTCCCAACCCCTTTTATTCTGGGAACCTCACTAAGTCACCCAGGCTAGACTTGAACTCTTGCTGTAGCCAAGGCTGGTCTTGAACTTGTGTCTCAGCTTGTGAAGTGCTAAGATCACAGGCATGCACAATCATACTCAGCTTTTTGGTGTGTGTGTGTGCATGAGAGAGAGAGAGAGAGAGAGAGAGAGAGAGAGAGAGAGAGAGAGAGAGAGAGAGAGTTGTTCAGGTCTCAGAATAACGTGTAGGAATCAGTCCTCTCCTTCTACCTAGGGATTGAACTCAGGTCATCAGGCTTGGCTGCAGGTGCCCTTTCCTGGTGAGCTGTCTCACAGTTTCTGGAACCTATGTTTTCTTCATGTTTGGAACTGGCTGATTCTTTTGTGGAATAGTGCTATACTGTGCATGGTAGGATCTGGGCAGTGAATCAAGAATTTGCAGCAATCCCTTTCCCTTAGTTCCTGAGTGCTAGGATTACAGATGTGAGCCACCATTCATATTGGGGATTTTGTTTTGTTTTGTGTGTTCATCTGTGTGTGGGTGCATGAGAATGTACATACATGTGAAGGCCAGAGGTTGATGTCAGATGTCTTCCTCAATTGCTCTCCATCTTATTTTTTGAGACAGGGTCTCTCACTGAACCTGGAGCTCTCTGATTCAGTTAGACTGGCCAGCAAACGGGGAGGGGTGTGTGTGTGTGTGTGTGTGTGTGTGTGTGTGTGTGTGTGTGTCTCGCGAGCGATGGAGCGATCCTCCTGTCTCTTTCTCCCAAGCATGCGTTGCCCCACCTGGCTCTAACGTAGGTGTTAGGGGGGTGGAACTCGGGTTCCCTTGCTTGCACATCAACCAGTGTACTGAAGGAGTCATCCCGAGCCTTGTTTTATTTTTTTGAGACAGGGTCCTAGGCTAGTCCTGAATTCACTATGTAGCTGAACTG
The DNA here is from genome assembly GCA_902168405.1 of Peromyscus aztecus. Taxonomy (NCBI): domain Eukaryota; kingdom Metazoa; phylum Chordata; class Mammalia; order Rodentia; family Cricetidae; genus Peromyscus; species Peromyscus aztecus. The sequence goes on along the minus strand of CABHPQ010160530.1, from coordinate 7,579 downwards.
CTCATCTTCCTGCCTTCACTTCCCCAATGCTGGGATGATAGGTGTTGGCCATCATGCCTCGTTTATACAGTGCTCACTGAGGTTGCGAGCCAGGGCTTAATGAATGCTACGTAAATACTCTACCAACTGAGCCACATCCTCAGCCCTGGCGGTTTCAGCAGCAGCAGCATCTTTGGTCTCTACTGGTTGGCATTTTCCTCGCCAAGGTGACAAGCGGCTATTTGGGTGGGGGGTTGTGAGGAGTCCTTGAGCGCCCTTAGGTGCACATGGCCAGGGCGCGCGCTCACCCAGGTGGCTGCTGGGCACACGGGGCTGAGCGGCGGCGGCGTATGGCAGGTAGTGCGCCTTGTACGAGGTGGCCGGGATGCGCAGCTGCTCCCTGTCGCCTGAGGGCACCGAGTCGCGGTCGAAGATGAGGCGCGCGCCTCGGATGTCTTCGCGGCCGTGCGGCGGCAGCTCCGGCCAGCGGTAGTCGGCGCGTGCGGTGGACAGGTTGAGGCTAGGGCGCAGGTCCGCGTGCACGTGCAGGTTGCTGATCTGCATGGCGCGCGCGCGCTCCATTGTCTGCTCCCGCAGCTCGTCCAGCCGCTGCGACTCGGACGGCGGTGAGAACGCGCGGTGCATCTCGGACACGCGCTCCTCGGAGTCCCAGCGTGCTTCCTTTTGGAAGACTGTGGAGTGCGTTGGCGAATCTGGCATCCGCTCCGGGGTGACGGAGAAATAGGCCGGGAAGTCCCGGTGCGTCGTGCACTGCATACTACCTTCGAGCAGCCGTGGATCGGGGCCCAGAGCGAAGTGTGAGGCCTTGAGGAACTCCATGGACATCGGGCACACCGGCATCGTGAGGCCCCGGCGCCACCTGCGAAGTGCAAAGACAAAGGCCTGAACTCGGGACAACCGCCTCCTCTACCCCAGAACAATGCTGCTTTTCAATCCTTGGTCTGACCCCAGGAAGAGGAAAAAGACAGTCTCTTACTTGACTCCTACTGTATAGGGGTACTGTGGTCCTGTGCCCGGTAGTTTTATGTCAGTTGAACACAAGCTAGAGCCCTTGTAGAAGAGGAAAAGTTAGTTGAGAAAATGCTCCACTAGGTTGACCTGTGGCATATTTTCATCATTGGTGATTGATGTGGGAGGGCCGATCCACCGAGAGTGGGACCATCCCTGGGCAGGCGTCCTGGGTTCTATAAGGCTGAGCAGGCCATGAGGAGCAAACCAGTAATCAGCACTCCTCTATGGCCTCTGTATCAGCTCCTGCCTCCAGGTTCCTGCTCTGACTTCCCTGGATGATGGTCAAAAAGCTGTAAGATGAAATAAACCCTTTCCTCCCCAACTTGGTTTGGATCATGGCGATTCGTCACAGCAATAAAAACCCTGAGATAGGTTACCCCGGACATCAGTTAGCAAAAATAGATCAAGAACCCTGAGCTTTTGTTAGCTGAGGATGGGGCTGGAAACCACATACATATATGCATGGCTATTTAAACATTGTGATGGCCAGTGAATCTGAAATCACCTAGGAGCCAAGCCTCCAGGCAGGCCTCTGAGAGATGATGTTGGAGGTTAATTGAGGAGAGAGACACACACTAAAAGTAACCCTGAGCTGGGTCCTGGACTGTATAAATCAGCGGTTCTCAACCTGTGGGTCACCCCCTTTGGGGGTCGAATTACCCTTTTCCAGGGGTCACATAAGACCATCGGAAAACGCAGATATTTACATTACCATTCATAACAGCAAAATTATAATTATGAAGTAACAATAAAAATAATTTTATGGTTGGGGGTCACCATATGAGGTATTAAGGGGTTGCAGCGTTAGGCAGGTTGAGAACCTCTGGTATAAATGGGGAGGTGAGCTGAACACAAGTACTGGTAGCTACAGATGCCATGTGATCAGCTGCTCAGGCTTCTTCTGCCTTCAGCTTTGAATGGTCATCCTGCTGCTCAGCCAGTTGGGTCTTGGAACAGAGCTGCCTCCTCCATCTTCCTTGATGCTACTTAGAGACCCTGACTGTCCACCGTCATTCCTGGCTTCCAGGCTCGCCTCCTCCAGAAAGCACCTTCCTGACTTCAGCCTGCTATGTGCTCACATTGAACTCTTTAAAAAGCATACATTAGGTGCTTGATTCTGCAGCACATGAAAATAAATATAAGTAAAAGGGAAGAAAAGGACATGTATTGGGCTAGCATTCTGGTACATTGGTAGGATGCTTGCCCAGCATGCATTGGGTTGGAGCCCCAGCCCTGCATAAACCAGGTGTGGTGGTACAGGCTTGTCACCCCAGCAATCTGAAGGCAGGGGCTGGAGGATTAGAAATTCAAGGTTGTTTTTATCTGCATGGAGAACTCAAGGTTAGACCGGACTACATAAGGTATTGTCTCAAAAAGAAAACAAAACAAGAGCTGAAGATTGGATCAGTCTGTGATACTCAGCATCCTTGTTAGCTGGCAGAGATGGAGTGGGGGGGGGGTTCCTGAGGCTCACTGGTACCCAGCCTAGCTAAATCAATGAGCTCTGAGCTAGTGAGAGACCTTGTCTTAAGTAAGGCAATTTTGAGAATGACACCTAAGATTGTCCTCTAGCCTACACACACACACACACACACACACACACACACACACACACACACACAATCAGCTGGCTTTGTGTCAGTGATTCCAGAATTTAAAAGGTAGAGTCAGGAGAATGAAAAGTTCAGGCTCAACCTTAAATGCGAGTTTGAGATCAGCCTGGGCCAATGAATAAATGAAATAAGGCACTCTGTACCACAGGAGCTGGTAGTGTTCATCTAGCATGTGGGAAGGCCTGGTTCCATTCCCCAGCACAACACAAACCAGTCATGGTAATACACCTATAATCCAAGGTTAGAAGATGAGAAATTCAAGGTCACCTTTGACTACACAGCAAGTTGGAGGCCAGCCTAGGCTACGTGCAACCCTGTCTCAGATTAAAGCTTCAGCTAGGTGGTTGTTGACTGTGTGCCTAGCATATGTGAGATCCTTGGTTCAGTCCCTAATACTGAGGGGTTCGGGGACAAGAACACAGACCTACCTCACTGGGTTAATGAATCTTGAACTTAGTGCCCGTCTGGTCCCTCAGACTCCCTCTGGTCTTGGGTCATGCCAGGGGATGGTCTTCTAGTCCTTTCTAAAGGTTAACCCAAGGTGGTCTAGTCCAGCTCATTGTGACATTGTGACCTCAAGAGTTCCTCCAGATGATGTTGTCACAAGGTACCCTACTACCTCTGGGGGCAGCCTGGAGGACCTAGGTTTGAATTCTGTCAGAGACCCAGGCAAACAATTTGGGTTTTCAGAGCCTCAGTTTTGTTGATCTAGGAAACAATTGCCGGGGATGTCTTTCTGTATGTTGTGAATGTGTTGCTCTGATTGATTGATAATAAATCATGGCCAATAAAATGCTGATTGGCAAGTAGCCAGGCAGGAAGTATAGTATAGGCGGGACAAGCAGAGAGGAGAATTCTGGGAAGTGGAAGGCTGAGTCAGGAGTCATTGCCAGCTCCCGTCGCCATGAGAAGTAAGATGTAAAAGTACCGGTAAGCCACGAGCCACATGGCAAGGTATAGATTTATAGAAATGGGTTAATTTAAGATATAAAAACTAGATAGCAAGAAGCCTGCCATGACCATACAGTTTATAAATAATATAAGTCTCTGTGTGTTTACTTGGGTCAGAGCGGCAGCGGGTCCGAGCAGGACTGGAGAAAACTCCAGCTACACAGAATGGATAATAGTGATGAATTTAGAAGAAGTGGGTGTGTCTGGGGCTATTGTTTTTAAAGTTTTTCTTTTAATCTCTATCTTGACACTGCACACAGGGACTGATGTCCTTCAGTCACTGACCCCTTCTTGTCATTCTCGGGCTCACAGACTGTCAGAGAACCTTTTAAAATTTAATCCCCCTTTAAAAAAACTGTTTGGTTATTAATTTATTTACTTATTTATTGGCTTTTCTTTTTTTCCGGTTTCGAGACAAGGTTTCTCTATGTATCCATTGGCTGTCCTGAAACTCCCTCGGTAGACCAGGCTGGCCTCAACTCAGAGATCAGTCCGCCTCTGCCTCCTGAGTGCTGGAATTAAAGATGTTCACCACCACTGCCTGGCATTAACTGTTTAAAAATTACATTTTGTGAGGGTTAGCTTTAACTGTCAACTTAATTGACACAACCTAGAATCACTTGTGGAAAGAGTCTCAGTGAGGCACTGTGTAGATCCAGTTGACCTGTGGACATGTCTGTACCGGATTGTCTTAATCGATGTGGAAAGACTCAGTCCACTGTGGGTGGCAACATTCCCTAGATAGAGGGTCCTGGAATGTATAATACAATGTGGAGAAACTAATGAGCACATGGAGCAAGAAAGTGAGCCCATGCATTTAATTCTCTTTGCCGTCAGCGGCAGATGTGATGGTAGCAGCTGCTTGAAGTTCCTACCTTGCATTCACAATGACGGACAGTAACCTGGAACTGTCAACTGAAATACATCCTTTCTCCCCTAAGTTGCTTTTTTTTTTCCAGAGTATTTAAACCACAGCAATATAAACGGAACTAGACACATTTATTTGTATATATTTGGGTGTGTTCCATGGTGGTCTGTGGATATTAGGGAACAATTCTGGAGAGTCAGTTCTCTCCTTCCACCCTATGGGTCCTGGGGATTAGGTCATCATGTGGGTCATCAGGCTTGGTGCCAAGTGCCTTTATCCACTGAACTGTTTATTTTTGAGACAGATCTCATGAAGCCCAGGCTGCTCTCCAAGTTGTGATACAGTCAAGGATGACTTTGGACTCCTGCTTCCACCTCCTCAGTGCTGGGATGACAGATGTGCACCACCATGTCCACTTTATGTGGTGCTAGGGATGGAACCCAGGGCTTGATGCATGCTAAGCAAACACTCTACCCACTAAGCTACAGTCCCAGTCCCCTAAGGTACCTTTTAAATGGATGTTTCCTTATTAACCAAACTACCAAGTGGTTACTTGGAAACATACTCTTGGTTAAATGCAGTCTGATTAATTTGACTTGTCACTGTGTGTGTGTGTGTGTGTGTGTGTGTGTGTGTGTGTGTGTGTGTGT
>CABHPQ010160529.1:0-47344 GCA_902168405.1 Peromyscus aztecus | reverse complement strand
AAAAAAAAAAGTAAGGAAGACTTTATTCATACTGAAATGGAGAGAAAAGAGTAAACCTCAATGAAACAGGAGGCAAGCTAGCTCTAAAGTGTCTAAGTCAGAGGTTCTCATCATGGGTCAGGGGTCATTCTGAGATTCACCAGTCTGACAATGAATAAAGTTTAAAAAAGAGGCTTTTAGTCATGTACTCCTGCCAAGTACACCAAGGACTTGAGATTACCTTTGTAGGGCCTAGTCATCTCAGTGAGGAGTTGATAAAGTCAAAGATAACAGTTACAATGTATTCTTTGCAAGCAGAATGTTCTATACTGCAAAATAAGTTTTGTTTAAAGAAACAGAAACAGCAGTTTACCTTATGACCTATGACCTTGCATAAACAACAGTTTTGTTAAAATTGAACAAGACCAGGGAATTACAAAAAATAATTCCTTAACAGTCCTTAACATTGGAAGTCTTTGCTTTATAGTTCTCTTAAACACAGTAATTTTAAACTTTTAAACATAAATTTAGCCATTAACATAAAATAAAAATAAAATTAAAAAAGAATGCAGTTAAAAGATACTGTAAATATAGTATTCATTGTACTAATTTATATTTGACTATAAATAATTATTGAATGAATATTTTTCATGATATCTTAATATAAACTAAGTAACCAGGCATCACAAATGTATAACACCACAACTACAATGAGATTTTATAAATCTTTCATTCTGTGGATGGCTTCCAAAAAAAAAAAAAAAAACCAAAAAAACTGAGTTGCTCAATTGTCTCCATGCCTACCTATTGATAGAGGTTTTTATCTAAGTAAACTTTTCATCTTTATGCTGACATTATGATAATATGGACAACAAATTATTTTAGCTGGTGATATATTTTTCAATTTTCCAATGTAACAATTCTCAGTGATTGTATTTCTGCTCCTAACTATAATAAATTCTCTTACGCTTTTCATTCTATGTAAGTACAACTTGTAAAAACTGAAGGATGACCTCATTATCAATAATTCATGCTCAATCATGTTGCGTTACATTTGATGACAGTATTGTACTGTGTATTCTTTTTAGAACTTATATCCTGTAATGTGGCCATTTGAATATGAGACCTAAGATTATTATAAAGGAATCAACAGATCATAACCAGATGTGCAGTGATTTATTTCAATGGCACTATTAGGATTGCAAAGCTTTCAAAGACAATCACTAAAATTCTCAATCAAGGATGAAAAAAATAGCTTGTCTTGAAAAGAAAGGCATTTTCAGGGGAACAAAATCATTTAATGTATTTTCTAGGTAATTATTCTTTGTTGAACCACAATTGCAATGCTGATGATTCTTTTTACTAGCAAGCTGCTGCCAGGAGGTGCACAGGGGTGCAGAAAAAGGCATAATTTTGACTAATTCCTTTTTTCCTCTTTGCAGATTTGAGAATATCAGATAAATTGTTACTTGTATTTTAGGGTTACTAGGGATTTAATTATATGGTACAGGGCAGTGATAGATCTCCTTGCGTTTTTGTTGTATTTCCTATAGCTCATTGATTACTTATTCAGGTTGTTCTATGAAATACAAACACTAGCTCAGAGATGCAATTTGAAGCATAATGCTATTCAACTCAGCCAATGGAGGGGGATGCGTTTTGAGTTACTGCTAGAAGTTATAGTATTTTTATTATGTTGATTTATTTGGAAAAGGCTGCATGCTAGGACATACATGTAGAGATCAATGGGCACTCTACTGAAGTCCTTAGCCCTTTCTGTTTTGTGAGTCCTGGGGAATGAACTCCAGTTGCCAGACTTAGTTGCATCAGGCTCTCTAGTGTTTGGAATAAAGGAATGTGTAGTCATACTTGGGATTTAAGCTTTCGTCTCTTCTCTGTCCTCTCCAATGACTTTGTTTTGGTGTATTTCTTCATTTATTGTATTGATATATCATTTGAACATGAAAATTTAAGTACTGTTTCTCTTTCTTTCCCTTAAAGATTGTCTGTCTGTGAGCCTCTGTTACAAGTTGCATATTTCCACTAGTTTTAGGAAATCATTTAGCATAGAGTATATTTTAAAACAGGTATATTGATACAGTTCTTGAAGAAAATTATGTTTTTTTTTCAACTTCAAGAGCATATGAGTTTAGATATTCATGCTTTGATCAATTATTTTTTTCAATAGAGATTTGGAAATCATTCAGAACATTATCAAATAATAATCTTCCTATCCCTACTGATTCCTCAAAGGAAACCATGAAGCCCTAGGGCAGGATGTAATTTCAGTCAGGGTGTGAGTTTGTGTCTCTCATTCCGTACTTTGATTTGTAAAGAATGTCCTTACACCACATAAATAAGACTTTCTATGTTTCACAAGGCATTTACCATGTTGTGAGGTCAGCTGTGCTCATATCTTTGTAACTGGATCAATAATATTTCCTGATTCTGAAGTTAGAATTAATAATCTTTTACTGAGAAGTAAAGATGACACATTTATTTCCATCTTCTCATTCTGTATTTCTCCATTGATTCATAACTGAGCTGGAAGAAAGTGTGACCTCATATGAGTCTTGAGTATTTCTTGTTTCAGTAATGCCTTCTAGGAAACTACAAAGTTGGGCATGTACTGATTAGTAATAGTCTTCCTTCCTTCTTTCCTTCCTTCCTTCCTTCCTTCCTTCCTTCCTTCCTTCCTTCCTTCCTTCCTTCCTTCCTTCCTTCCTTTCTTTCTTTCTTTCTTTTTTCTTTCTTTCCAATTTAAAGATAGAAACTAAAGGAATAGATTTAGGAGATATTTGAATATAGCTGATTCATAAAAACATCTTTGAATTATTGGTGATAACAAAATGTAAGGGTACTTCATGTCCATAAGTACACTATATTTTAAATAATTACAATTTGAATTATCAACAAACTAGCAGATATCATGATGGCATTTTAGAATAAAGTCTTAGGATGTCCCCTATCCCCTCATCTCCTCTGCATTATGTTAATAAAGCTTGCAATTTTAAATTTTTTGTTAAATGTGCAATTGACAGAGTGATTTGCTATAGATTAGAAGTGGTATTCATCAAGGAACAAATGAATAAACAATAAAACAGAGAGGGCTAGTTATCAAAGGCTGTAAATTCTGGGTGAAGACACAGTAAGGAATATAAAGCCTTGGATAGGTACATTTTGGGAACCCTGAGTATGTAAAAATATTTTAATATGAAGCATGTTTAAAGCTACTGAACCCACATAAGAGGTTTTTTTCCCATGAATATATAGCAAAGTAGGTAAATATTAATATAATTAAATACAATATTCTAATACCAGTCTTTCTTTTCCTTTACACAGTAAGCCATTCAACTTTTGTTCTTTTTTATTATTAATTACATAGTTACCAACTCATTGTGTATGTCTCATCATAGGATATCCTGTTTCTTAAGATTACTTCATTTTTAAACAGTATAGATCTTACATATTTGGCTTATTTCTTGCTTGTTATATACTTACTCATGTTGTGATGCAACACAGCACATTATTTTATTAGAAATATTGGCTTATAAACATAAAAACTCATTTTGCAACCCATTGGTAAATCTTGAAACATTTGGACAATAAACATTGCACTGAAGACTGTGATCTCCTTCTGTAATGAACACATCTCTCTGTACATAGCACACAATAGTCTTATTTTTTCAGGGAATGTTCTGAACTCATCTGATAATTCTTAAAACCAATATAAGAGAATACAGTGTCTCCCCATGGGTCAATCACTAGAGAACATTACTCAGTTTGCACCAGCAGTGAGAACAAAGGATCTTAAGAACCTTAGAGGTAGCCGGGCGGTGGTGGCACATGCCTTTAATCCCAGCACTCGGGAGGCAGAGCCAGGCAGATCTCTGTGAGTTTGAGGCCAGCCTGGGCTACAGAGTGAGTTCCAGGAAAGGAGCAAAGCTACACAGAGAAACCCTGTCTCGAAAAATATAAAAAAAAAAAAAACCAGAACCTTAGAGGTAATCTGTCTTTCAGAGAGATATCTGACACATAGCACACATACACTGCAAAAATCACTGTTCATTGTCCTATGTGTCCTTGCTGAAGTTTTCATCAGTAAAGAATGATGTTACAACTCACTGTTTCATAATCCTTTAAAAAGGAAAATCAGAAAGTTAAGAGAATAAAATAGCAAAGTACAAGAGCTTTGAGGGCAAAATTATAGAAGAGCAATAACTCAGAGGCTTAATCTGATACTATGGCTAACATGATCAAAAGCAAAAGCAAACATGTCTCATCATCATTCAAGTGAACCTGTGAACACTAAAAGAAGATATCCATTGCCTGTATGAAGACTTTACCTGCTTTTAGTCTTTTGTTTGGATGTATACATAGATAAATAAAATAAATATGTATATAATATAAGCAGACATTAATGTCTGTGTATATTGATATCTACATATATATAGGCAATTTAGTATATATTTGCATATACTCTTATGTATGTTGTATTACATATGCTATTAGTTTCACAGAAATAATATTATGAATTGCTAGTGTTAAACTAAAAGAAAGTGTCATTTACCTGGCCTAATATTTAGCTGTTGTAGATAGTCCAGCGATTATCAAAGACATGTCAGAATGCTTTGGATGAACAGTTCTCCATTGTGTCTCAATGTATAATATGAATAATCATTCTTGGCAAACATACCTAATTCATTAGTTATCATAGCTAAAAGACTACATTGTTAGTAAAAACTTATAGGTTAGGAGTAGTAGGTAGGGAATGTAATAACTTTGAAAGCTACATTTTTGTGGGGCATATTCAAATAAAAACTTTGAGCAAAAAGCAAGTATTAGAAGATTATAGACACATATGAGAGACAGAAACTTTCCTTCTATTTTTGTTGTTGGTGCTCACACTTCTTTATAACTGCCTAGACAATATATGAAAATGAATTACTAATTTTACTAGCTTTCTTGGGCTTGATACAACTACTTGAACATGTGTGAGTTGAGAAACACTTATCAGAAATGCTTGTTACTAGAAGTAACGATGTGGAGGTTCTTTCAAATTGTATGATGTTTGTACTGAAATTATTCATTAACCTAAATGCTCCAAAATTCATTTGGGATTTCAAACTTTTGTATTTATGATGCTAAACGTGTATACAGTATTTTCTGGTGTTTTTTTTTTTTTTAAAATCTGGAACTATGTTCCTTCCTGTTTGAAAGACTGAAAAGTTATTTGATTCTCTAATGAAATTAATATCAAATAGAGAGGCAAAAGTTAAACATATTTAAATTTCTTGGCTTCCCGCCATAAAAGTATGCATCCTCTGATAACATACAATTACTATTGGAATTAAAATTAAGGGTCAAGATGATGCATTCTTTGTTTACAGCAACTTAAAAGTAACTTGAAGTTTAAATGTTAGACATATCAAGGGCCACTAGAAATATGCTAAGGTCCCTCATGATATAGTATTTTATTCTTCTGTTTTGAAAGTCTATTCAACTTGGTTGTTCTTACTTGTTAGTTAAGACAATTAAGTAGTATCTAAAGACAAGTATATTTTGACTTCAATTTGTTCAACATGTCATTCACTCATTCTATAATTATTTTTAAGAGTCTAGTATATTTCATAATAGTAAAATTTCCAATTAAGAGCAACTAATTAACTGAAGCTATTGTCACAAATGTATGCTTCAGAGGTCAGTGAATGAAAAAGAACAAATGTAGTTTGTATTGAGAAAAGGTTTAAAATAAGAGTACAAAATTGGGACTGTCATTCATTTGACATTGAGATAAAATGAGATAATTGAGAATATATTTTCAAATATATTCATGTACAGTTACATATCTTTTAGGCTAATACAATCTCATAGAACCAACCAGCTTTAAGTGGGCTTTTACATGAGGTCTTTGTTTAAATCATGAAGATCATAAAGCTGGCAGCTTCAGACAGACATAACTGCAAGAAGTGCAAGACTCATTTGATTTAATTCTATATAAAGTCTAAAATTCATATTATGAATGAATAACCACTATGGTCAGAGGGATGCTGACAACACAGAATAAAAAACTGAATTTCATTATTTTTAAGCATAGATATACATGTGACACAAGTCAATCATTAAACAGTTTGTTTTAGGAGACAATTTTCATATCAAAATATATTATTTCAAAATCTAAAGTGGTCCTAAACTATACCCAAATAAAGATTTGTTATTATTGCATAATCTCCTTTCTTTTGCTTGTGACAAATCATTTCTGGTGTCGGAAATTTTGTATGCAGATTTTGTGGTGATTTTTTTTCCTGCAATTACTGCTTTGAATAAACAGCATGATTTTCAATGCCTTTACCTAATAAAGATAATGAGCAAAAATAAAATGCAAAAGACAACAGCTGATGCAACGGTGAATCATCCAAATGCTTGATTTTCTTGACTTAAACCTGCTGCTGCTATAGAAGCAGCTATTAACAACTGACAGATGGTGCCAAAGCCCATTGTTGCTTTCAGCTCTCTCTTTCCTTTCTTCATCCCTCCTCTCCCCACCTCCTCACTTATTACAGTATCATTGTTCCTGGAAATGTTAATTCTCTGGGAGCATTGTGTTAACAATATCAAAACTCATCACAGTTGGATATGTTATTGGCCTGTAAAGCAAAAAGAAAAGATGAGTTTCTGAACTTTACCTATTACTCCTTTGTCACAAAATGCAGTGAGTCCTCTGTTCTCCCTGGCAGGAAACCTCCATTGTACATCATTTCAGGATCTGGAAATCAATATGCCTTTGTGTTTTCCTTACAAAGCCATTTTAAGTGTATAGATGTGCATGACCTAATAAAATATATGATTTTTTCCAGGCAAATATCGCTTCCTTCTATAAGCAATAAAATAATCATTAAAAAATGTCCAAAAGTTTATATTGAAAGAGTAACTCCCATATTTACCCACTACTTCAAGTTTTAGTTCAAAGTTACTATTGTGACTGTAGATGTTATTCTCTTCAGTGTTTTCTTCTTTATGGAGGAAAACTGGTTATAAAAGATAACTAATGTACAGTTATATTCTTGAGTGTAATTTAACTACACAATTGTTATCTATTTTTGTATTACCTTCCTTTTGATAGTATATCAGATAATGCAAACTTGGCAGAATAAAATTGTGAATGTATTATTTAATGTTATGAATTTTATACATTGAAAATTTTTCTTATTGACCTAACATGAAGATATTTACATCATTCTGCTCTTTCTCACATTAAAAAGAACAGCCTGGGATTTGTTTTGTTTGGCTTTAGTTTGTCTGAGCCTTTCTGGCCTTTTTGGCTCATAAGCACCATCTATCTTCAAAGCCAACAGAAACCAGTTGACTCTCATCTCGTTCAATACTGGGCTATGAGCCTTCTATATCCCTGTTTCACATTTGCAGAGTTCTTGTGATAACCGCTACACCATCTACAGGATCAGTGTATTGTCTTTGTTTCTAAACATAAAGCAGGAACCTGAACTCAATCTATAACCAGAACTCCTGTTGCTATAGAAAATAGTTATAGGATTTTGAGGCTAGGACCTAATATATCTTCTAAGAACATTCACTTGTCTACAACTATGAATAATAGAAGAAAATCCATATGCCCACCTAGATATGTACCTATGTTAACCTGTACACACATACACATGCAAATAAATATACAAGTATACTTTTAGAAGATATGTATATTAATTGCTCAATGGTACAGAATGCTTGAGTCAGGAGTCATAAATTAATAAATGTATAGCAAGCCTTCTTGTGCTTCATGGTCTTATGTTTCTTTATATAATTTTATGCTTATATTTGATATAATACTTTGAGTTAATAATGAAAATACGAACATATTTTACTGATAGTCATCAATATATTGTTAGATATTTTCTAATGTTACTCTTTATGTAGTAATCTTTTTGCTATCAAATTGTATTTTGAGTAATATATATTAAAAGCAATGATTTAGATCAAAATCCTCCAATTTTCCATTGACTTAGTAGGAAGGTTTACTCATCATCAGTGTGTACTCATTCATTAGGCTGATACAGATGACTTGCTTAGATTTGACACTGAAAAAAAAGTGTCATCATAAAAAACCAAAACCTTCTGCTTCAAAGATCTTTTTTTTCCTGTGTAGGGACTAATCTAAACTATTCAATAGTACACAGTTAGGTAGTTTAACTGGTAAAGCTTTCCTTGAACATTTTATATTTATCTTATGTCCTACTTAGCTGTCAAATATGCACTATTCTTTTTTATTTATTTTTTTGTTTGCACTAGCTCCTGGTGCCCATGAGAGATACACAAAACCCTTTTATATGATCCACGAGATATGACTGTGACTCTGGACTTTTAATAGGTAAATGTAAGAAGAAAGCAGCAGAACCATAAGCTGCAGGGTCCATCCTAGGCTGTGACTCTTGTCTGGACACCTTTGGGATAATAGTTAAATCTCATTAAGAAACACTCTTACAGGATGTTTTGGTCAAGAATATTCCTGTACAAGTTATTACTCAGAACACCATTTCTCTGCACTCAATTTGCCTTGGATTATTAATTTTTTGTTCCATCTTATCTACTGTATAAAGAATTTTAAAATCCCCTGTATTAGCTACTCCAATTCAAGATGAGGGAGTACCATTATATCACATATTTTCAATAAGTTATTTATTGACTAGCACACATTTTTTTACATTTTTGTTATTATGAACATTGAATTAAAATAATGCATTAATCCAGTCAACATTGATAGTGGCAACTAAATTAAGAGCAATCACTGAACAATAATATAGTAGGATATACCTGGATTTTTATATCCATAGATTTGAATGGGGCTGAAGGTTTATTATAATTCTTTTAAGATACACTTAGGCACTCTAGAAACACTCAGAGATTCACCCATATTTTATCACTTATTATTTTATGCTCATCTGTTCTCAACACATAATCTTAGCATTGGTGTTCTTCCAAAAACAGCCTTCCAGATGACCAAATTTATGCAGAGATTGACAGAACAGTGAATGAATGCTCTTCTCCTTAGATGGTAAAGTCAAAGAGGTACATATTTGGTTGTTCTAATCTCTCTGTGAAATTGTCCCCAATTCACCTACCATGTTTATATACCATCTTCTTTGCTCTATCTACCTTCCAATCCAGTTCAGTCTCCTATAAATTCATGTTCAGAGGTATACCTTTCTTAATGAAATCCAGGAACTAGAACTCTGATTGAAATTTCCTCTCAATTTTTATAGCATCTGCCACATGAACAGCATTTGACTTGACATTTTATGTTCAGGTAGTGCTAGTATTAATGCAGTTCTTGCTCTATACTGTGCTTCATGACTGTCTTTATTCTGTCCTGTCATCCTGGAATGTCTTATTCCTCTCTTTGGTACTATTATCAAGGCAACCTTTTCAAACTGAATCCCTCATCCTTTGAAAAGTCAATTCTTAAATTTAAGGGTGACACCATTTATTCTTAGGTAGTTTTCTAGAATGTCTCCATGGTGATTATATGCAGCAGTGAGAATGTATAGAAAGCTCCATATTGCTTTCTGGAAGCACTAGAGTGAAAGTGTTTAATAGAATCAGACTGTAAATCGTAATGTTGAAGTTCTAGCTCAGTCACTTTTAAGCAATTTGGATTGGTGATACGTTTACTTTTATAGCACATTAATCTCATTTTATGTGCAAACTTTGATAAGTGTTAACTAGTAGAGTTGGTTTATGGATTAAATTAAATAATATGTGTAGCTTGTTTAGAAAAATAATAAACAATTTATAGAGTCTCATAAAGAAAGTAGATGGAAAAGTAAGTATCATAATTATCTAGATATAGTGATTTTTTTGAATTGAGTAACTGGAGAATAAGAGGGTCTTTTAATCAGATGAAAGCATAATGGGTGAATGGAAAAAATTTGGAAAATTAAGGTAAGATCTAGAATGAAACTTGGCTGTTTGGTTTAAATGTGAAAGTGTGAGGTTGTAGTACACAAGAACACTCTAAGAGACAAAATTAGGAGGTAAAAAATCACATAAACATTTCTTTTGATCATAAGATGTCCAAGGCCTATATCTTGCAATAAGACATTGAAAGAAAAGATGGAATCAGACAGAGACAAAATTAAGATCATGTGGCAAGTTGGCATACATTTCACCACCAAATATTACATTTCATCCTGTCCTCTACCAGGGCTGATAGAGCTGCATCCAAAATCCAAACAGATATGTAGAAGCTCCTTATTAAAAAAAAAAACTGCACTGGACTCTTTATTTGGACCTACCATTAAGTGAATCAAAAGTAAAACCCTGATGGTTTTTACTTAACTTCTTAGTGTAGCTTTATTTTTGCTATAGCCACATAAATTAGTTGCTTTTCAAAGGATGAAGTTATCCTGGATTTTAGGAAGAACAAAACCACACAAGAGAGACTTCATATCAGTACGGACAATTCTGTCAGTAAGGCTATACTCTGGAGCAGAAGTGAACATTTTTTAAGTACCATGTTGATTGTCTTATGGTCTAACAGCCATAAGGCTTTCTTTGGACTTTTGCAGATCCAGAACTTAGACATCAGTGATGAGAACATAGTTTCAGCAGCAGTGCTTAATTATAGATATCTCCTACCCAGTTTCCCAATACTTCTTGTTTCTAAATCTGAAGCTCATATAAATATGGGCTTGAGTATGACTAGACCTCTTTCTGATGTACTCACATTGCAAGAAAACCTTTTCTCTAATCTTCGCCATCCATATTCTTTGGCATATTGGAATGGTGAGTCAAACTAGATTGATGGGACTCTTGAAATGATAACTGGTGCCTTCCACACTCTACTTACAAACTAGTAGTGCTTTTTGTCTGAAAGTCCTCTAATGAAAGCAGAATAAAATCCATTTTCTGCATTTCTTGTTTTCCAACTTTCACACTAACCAAAATGCTAAATACATTCTAGACATTTAAATAAAATACAGTCATGTTGAATGAGTCTCAGGTGTGACAGTGTAGCCCCATAGATGCTGGAATTTTTACTTAGTACAGAGTAATATTTTAATTTGGAAATAAGTAAGATATAATGCTTTGTTTATCACATTTATCTTCTTTTAACTAGACCTAAAACCTAGTCAATCTACCACTATTCTACTGCTTCAAGTGCACATATTATCTACTACCAAAGAAAAGTCAATCTGGAGTCTACTAGCTAAAGAGAAAAAATAGTCTGGTTCCTTCCACTTATAAATATATTTCTGATTCCTTGAAGGTAATTTATTAAGAAAATTTTGGTATATAAATACATGTTTAGAACACAGTTAGGAATCATGCTTATTTGGTAAAATCATGTTTGTGGGTTCTTAAAGATCCATGAACTCACTACCTTGAATAGCTGACTACATTTCAAGAGTCAGGGATAATTATCCTATTGTTGAGCTAGCCTTAAGTCCAACTAGGGAGCTTTTGGTTAACACTGAGATATGAGTATCATTATTGTACACTTAGGTTATCTTGCCACACTGGTCAAACATTGAGCTCTTGGTTGCTTCCATATTTATTCTTATACCTACATATATGTGTAGGTCTCATTCCTGAACAAATACACTTCTTTTTGCAGAAGAACCAGAAAAGAGACATAGAAAACTACAACTGACTAAAATGCAGAGAACATATGACTCCATTGTACCTACCCAGCTCTAAGTTATTCATCTACAACCTAATGCATGTACCCAAGGCTCAGGAAACATGTTGAACAGTGCAACAGATAGACTGTAAAAACTAGAGTATCAGATAGTTGAAGTGATCTTGAATGTCCTAGAAATGTCAGGGATGCTACACCCATAAAGCATCAACAGCAATACTACCTGTATAAGACTAGTACAAATACAACACTAACAGATATGCTAGAAATCTCATAGGGCCCCATTACTAGTACATATAAAACAATTAAAGAAAAAGAAACCAGGTGCCATGGATTGGAAAGATCAAAGGATAGGAAGATATATGATGGGTTGAAGTGAAGGATGTGAAAAGGGAAATTTATGTATTATGTTAATTTTAAAAAGTAAAAACATAGGGAAATGTTGTTTAGCACTTTTCTCAAAGGTAATTCTTTATTTGGTGATGATATTGAGTATGAGGAAAGTACCAACGTAGGTATTAGAAAATAATGATTGACAAAATAATTTTTAAAAATTGAGTGTCATCAACACCCAGTATGGTCACAGGGTATGGGACCTGGGTCCTGAGGGTCCAGAAATCTTTTCAAACTATCTTGCATTCTTATGAAGGCACTGGAACTACAACTTCTCCTTGACCTTGCAAATTTTTTTTACCATCCTAAATTCCATCTGTTACAGGTTGATCCTAGTGAAACACCTCATTTAAGCATCACCAAATTTACTCAAGTATTTAGCACACAAAACCAGCAAAGACTAAAGTAAGTGTCATCAGATTAAAGCAACCAAGCATGGAAGGATGTGAGAGTAAGCTGGAAATGTGAGCAGAAGCTATTAGGGGATAACTGGGGAGTAAGTCTCAGACTGAAAGACCAGTGCAGGACACAACACAAGCTGGGAAGCTAGACATGAGAAGCAGCACACCTCTGGCTGATGCTAGGCAAAAGACAGATGAGGAGCTGCCTGACTCACGTCTCTGTAAGAAAGACTGCATAAGAGAGAGCTAGCTTCCTCCTGAGAGAATGAGACATCCCTCCCTTGTGGCCTGGCACAAACCAGATAATTCATTTTCTTGCCAGGTGACCTCCAGCTGCAGGTTCCCAAGGGCTTGAGCTGGTGTGCTCAGAAATGATTTGTCCGCAACCCAGCTGTTCCCAATGTCTCCAGTTCAGTGTGGAGAACACCAGCCTATCATCCTTTTCTGTAGATGCTTCCTTTTGCCTTAAACAAGCCAATAACGTTTGATTCCTAAGGTGTCAAATATGCCTTTAAAAAAACAGGCTCAGTAGATTCAGGAGAGTCCTGAGGCTGAAGTACCAGGGACTTAAATTATGAAAAAAGTTCAGGCTGTGAGAGAGGAAGATAGGTGTGGTTGGGGTGTAAGGCTCAGGGTATGTAGGACTGTGGGCAGTCCTTGGTCCTGGAGTTGCTAATCACAAGATACTTAAGGCAAGTATTTCTTAGTAAATATTAACTATAATAATAAGTGCATCATTGGCTAGCTGAGTCTAATTGATATAAGCAGAAAATTCAAATGATACAAATAAATGTTTGTTATTTAGTATAAATGCAAACTTTGACTTAGAAGAAAGATAGTAAGACAGTGAAACATGTTTAAAGGTTTCCTCAAACTAAATCCAAACCATTTCTTTAATTGTACAAAATATACTTTACCGATAGCTATAAAGTTATATATGCAAATATAAAAACAATTTAGGAGAAAGGTAACACTCAACATTAAACTACTGGAGCAGAAATAAATTTAGTACATCAAATAACTGAAAGGAACTGCTGTTTTATTGGAGTGCCTCACAAAGCCATTAAGCTATTTAGACAGTTCATTTCTTTAAGTGCACAGAGAAGGATAGACACACGATGGAAAATCTAGGTAAAGCCATTGCAACCATTTTCAAATGCCACTTTCATTCCTAAATAGATTGGGGTCTGTATAACAGATTGTGTTCAGAGAATATAAAGACATCTTCTATATCCTCTTAGCTGATAAGATTAAGGATATTCCTTAGAATAGAAAGAATACTATTGAAAAAATTTGGAAACATTTAAAAGTTAAAGATATATTGCTGTCAAAATTTCTGTGCACCTTACTATGGCATGTTCTATCGGTTTAACCCTCATTTTTCTTTTTAATTTAGAAAAGAATGTTTAAAGCAGGCACTTCATGGTAAAGAAGACAAAGAAGGAATTGATTCTCTTCAATTTTCCAAGGTACAACCAGGAAAGAGGCTGAACTCAGAAGTGATGAGTGGAAGGGAAACAGAGAAGGACTGAGTGCCGCAGAATAGCTTTCCTTATGAAAGACATCAAAAGCAGATGAATATTAGGTCAATCACCAAGCTGACCTATTGCTCCATTTTGTCAAGTTCATCATACACATGCTCCAACTTCACAAATAGAACATGATTGCAGGCATGACAATTTAAGTGAGATGAGGTAGCTAGGAGATAATGAGCCTTTCTAAGTTAAATCTATCAGAAAATGGCTAGAACATGAAAATCTGAAGTTTAAATTCTAGAAGAACTTATTTGGTTATGTTTGTTGTCATGAATTTAACTTTGTTGTGGAAGAAATCACGTAGGCTAATGGAAGCCAGACTATACCCAGTGTATAACATTAAATATAGCTACAAGGAAATAAGGTCACAAGGCGGTGACTGGAATTTGTTAATTGCAGATACTATGATACTGTTAGGCTACAGGTAATTGTAAATGACAATATGGCAATATCGTGATAATAGAGATTCATATATGGAAAACTCAAAATATTGCTGGCAATTTTATCTTCATATAATGGCAGACTTCATATTCTGGGGAACTTAAAATATTGCAGCCAATTTTATCAGGCTTGAGCAGTAACCCACATTAGATTCATTAAGAACAAAGTATTCATCAGCATTTAAAGAAAGTTATGTCCAGGGGCTGGAGAGATGGCTCAGAAGTTAAGAGCACTGACTGCTCTTCCAGAGGTCCTGAGTTCAATTCCCAGCAACCACATGATGGCTCACAACCATCTGTAATGAGACCTGGCGCCCTCTTCTGGCCCGCAGTCATACATGCTGTATACATAATAAATTATTCATCAGCATTTAAAGAAAGAGAAAGTTAGGTCCAATTCTAGTTATGTGTCATGTTTCATTCACTACCAGTGTCAAAACCAGTAACACGTAGCTGTGCAATGAAGGGTAATTGTTTTTACAACATTTGCAATCGTTTAAACTTAGACAACAAAAGAAAAATGGGCATTACAGTTAACACCATAAAATAATCTGAACAGTTCACTGAAAATTGGCCTTTCTTCTCTTTCAGCTGTGATAGAGAGACTAATGATTTTCTTGCATTGGGTCAGACACTGTTGACATGGAGGACATTGACCTTTCAGAACTCTTTCTGCTCTGAAATTTTACAATTCACCAGTACTCTGAATTCATGACCCTGTGTTCCTCACATATCCTGTTCAGAATATGCTTTCTCTCTGCCAAACTGAAGGCTCGAATCATAATCACATGGGCAGTCACAGCCAAGGCGTGCCCCAGAGGAGTTGCCCATCACAGAAACAGCTGCCCTCCTGACTATATAAAGAAGCTTAAATAGTTCTGCTTAGATCATTCTATTTTATTTATGTTGTTGTTAGTGCTCAGGTGCCTCATCAGCTGAAGGGTGTGTGGTGAATCCCTATGGACAGGAGGATTGGGAGATGTTCCTTCCACTTAATATAAAATGCTGAATCTGTTCATCCCTTTATTGAAATTAAAGTGATGAGAGCACAGCAAAAGGAAAACAGGTTTCCATTGTCACTAAATGAGGCATTTTAAGTCTCCTAAGTGTTAAAGAGAGCATGTGGTTTACTAAGAAAATAGATTTGGAAACAGTTTCTTTGAACAGTAATCCAGGATTCACTTCTCCAGTTAATATTTAATGACTTATTTAGACTCTCTGTGACTCAAATGTCCCCTCTTATTACTTGAAGAGGCATAAGTGTTGCCTTAAAAAGTTATATGACAAAGTAGGAAACTACTTCATAAGCATAGTTAGCTCCCGCCTCCTGAAGTATATGCACATGATTATTTCCTTTTTTTGTTGTAACTCACTCATATGCAACCATTACTTCCTCAGATCATTGAGAGCTAAAGTTTTAAATGTGCAACTGAATGGTAAAATAAATCATAACTCTACTTATAACTAACAGAGTGGGGAATCAAGAAATGATTTTTCAAAGCGATTTTGAGGTTTGAACCCAAGGCCTCTTATGCTCAGCATAAGCTCTATCTGTAAGCTTCAGTTCACCCTGTACATTGCTGTTGAATCAGAAAATTCTTTGGGGTGCTATTAGCTTACAATGTATTGTTCTCTAACACAGTATGACATGTATAATTCACTGGAAGTATTTGGTCTTAACATTATGTAAAAAATACAGACCACTTGTAGCATGAGTCTTAAAAGTTCTTATTAATAAAGTCAAACCTGAGCCAGGTATTGGGGTGAACTGGAAAATCAGACAGAATGTAAAACACAGAATGTGAAGTCGGTTTCTGAAACTTTCCCATCCAAACAGTCTTTTGGGGAATTCATTGTATTTTGGGGACTACAATGCCAACCACAACCACTGGCAATAAAAAAAATCTCACCCATATGTATTCTAATAGCCATGTAACATACTATTTCCATTGGATTTTTAAATATTGAGAAAATTAAGTCTTCAGTAAACATCAAGTGGTAGATAAAGGGTAGAAATACACAAAGTTTACAAAAGACTGTTTTGAATTATTGCTCATCTATCAACAATACATATCATTATACATTATAATGTAATGGTGCTTTCATTAACCATCAGCTTCTCTGAAAAAACAAATGAGAAAATTAAAGGTTAAAAATTCCCAGTATGAAGTAGGGTTGGTAGTGTGTACTAATTAAGCATTTTTAATCAGTTCTCTAAAACGTAAGGAAATGGAAAAATGTCCTGCCTAGGTTTCAATTAGTATCTTTTGCTTCTCACCATTTGTTTCCAATTGCCTATTTTTGACTAAACATGTATTTTCTGTAGAGGGTTTTTTTTTTCTTTTCTTTAATGCTATTTTAAAGAGACTAGCTATTTTAACCTTCTTATCCTGTTATTATTTATACAACAAAAGTTTAATGTATAGTATCTAACCTCATTCGTGAATAACTAAGGTTACTGATTATTATTCAGGAAGGGAAAAAATTCACAAATGATTGTGCAGTGGAAATACATTCTGTTTGCTGCACTGCTTTCATTACAGTGAACACAGAATCAGATAGAAAACCAAAGAGTAGAACCTGCCTCATCTAAAAAAAGGTCATTTCTTTGCAGTAAAAATTCCTCCTTTTCCTGTCATCTTTCTGGTAATGCAAAACCCAGTATGTCATTATACATTAAGGAGAGTGTGTGAAATTGCAAAGCTTGTTAACAGTAAGTACCTTCTTAGTTTGAAATCAACTAACATTTGCTCTTTTTCCCCCTTTCCTCTGCTTTTGACACATTCCTGTCACTGGATAGGAGACTGTTTGGATGGGAAAGTTTCAGAAACCGGCTTCACATTCTGTATTTTACATTCTGTTTGACATAACGAGCGTTTCCCCCTCTTTTGCTGAAATCAGCACTGAGCGAGATCTGATACAAGAAAGTCTTCTAACAATTTAAAATTGCCTCTGTCATAATCTTGTCAGCTACATGAGACCTTGAGCTTGCAGGGCTATGGAAATCTTTAAAGACACATTTCTAGAAGTTCTTCTGGAGATGCCTGTTTATAAAACCTCAAGAGCTTTAATCATTAAGAAATATTTGGCTAACACAAGTGTTCCTTAATGATGGCCAGAAAACAATGGGGCATGATTTTTCAACCAAGGTCTCTCAAGGACAATTTTGTTGGCTTGGTCATTCATTAATTTCCTTCTGATTTACTTATTTCAACCTATACATTGGATAATCTTCTCTCCCCTCTCCTCCCTCAAGACAAGGTTTCTGTGAGTAGAACTCCCTGGCTGTCTGGGAACTCATTTTGTAAATCAGGATGGCCTGAAATCAGAGATCTATCCCCTCTGCCTCCCTAGTGCTGGGATTAAAGGAATGTACCACCACACCTGTTTGAATCATTTTATTTAAATCAAGGACTTATCTCCATTCAGATTATTCTTTCAGTGCTATCACTGATATGACTGTAGGAACAAATGCATTTTGAGATAGCCTAAAGGTTTGTCTCTGATCTTTCTCTTCAAAACCTTGAACAGTCATGGGATCTTAGAAAACAATATTCTCTCTAAATCTTAGATCTTATTATCAGGCATAAACTATATGTTCTGATTAAAATTAAGAGTGTCACACTGATTATCTTGTTTTGAAAATATATATTTCTTTGAGTTAATATGAGTTAATATTATGACTAGAATATTAGTTTTTCTATGATAATTCTGCAAAAGGATCTTTTAAAATTGATGTGTTTATTGTATTAGTTACATTTACAACTTCATACTTGATAATAAGCAAGTTCAAGGAGGAAGGGTTTGTTCTGGCATTTGGTTTAGAGATACAGTCAATTATGGCATTAACCCATCATGGCGACCCTGGCAGTTGATGGATGTGAAGACAGGAGCACAAGGTGGCTGTTGCCTTATATCTTGGGAGAAATGAAAGGGGCATCCAAATAAAAATCTGGTCCTGTAACCTATGGGTTTTACCATCCACATTTATGGCTGTCTTCTATTATAAGTTATATCTCCTTGGGAATACCATTACAAACCTCAAACCTAGATGATTTATCCCAGGTGACTGTAAATCCAGTTAACTGGACAATAAATTTTAGTCACTTCAATCCTTTATTTCTATATTTCTAAGTTTGGAAGAGTAGGATTTTATTCAAATGCCTGGATATTGTCTTAAATGTAGGGACCAATCTTTTTATCCCTCCATGATAAGTAGGGAGTGTGAGGGGAAATGGAGGTGAAAGAGAGAGAGTGCCTCAAATTGATGGGAATTTGAGGGGTGGTATGGAAACAGTGAAGTGGAAACTTCCTAAAATACACAAAGGCTATCCTAATGAAGTTCCAAATAATGGCGAGATAGTGTCCCAACCTGCCTTCTCTTGTCACCAAATGAAGCTTCCAGTATCAGGACTGGTTACATCTAATTGAGTTGTTCAGGAAAAGGTCCCATGGATTTCTCCAAACAACCAAGTCTGTTGAGAAAATCATAGGTTGCTCTCTACTAACTGACCACAAGATCTCATTGATGAATACAACACCCACACAACTCATTGACTATGGAGAGGTTGAGCTTGTGACTATAGAACCACTACCCCAATGTTGCAGTTAGTGTCTTGGTATAAGGAGATACTCTGCAGGATACTTAAAGAGAAATATAAATACTAACACAGACATAAAACCTTTGATCTATAGTGCTGTCCTGCTGGCAAAAAATGCTAAAGCAATGATTATATAAAGCATGTGGGAGAAACCAATCAATTATCTGATTTGACTTAAGGCCCACTGCATGAGATATAACCCATACCTGACACTGCTTGGGTGAGCAAAAATGAAAGACTAGATAGCCCATAGACCTAGGGTAAAGCCTAGGGGAAGACCTAGGGTTAAACTGGTTTAGAAATGTGAAAAGAAGACTCTTAATGATATTCTGCTACATTCATAGATTAGTACCTTATTCAGCCCTCTTCAGCGAAGCTTCTGCAGGAGTTGGAAACAAATACAGTGGCCTTCCACCCGGACATTGTGCAGAAAAAGAGAGACCTTTGGATACACACCTCAAAATGGGATGTCTCCATCAAATCACTGCTCTCAGAGGCCAGGGAACCCTATGAAAGAGAAGGCAGAAAGAGTCTAAGAGCCAGAGTGAACAGGAGACACCAGGGAAACAGGCCCTGTAAATCAACTGAGCAAAGTTCATATGAGCTCACAGAGAGTGAAGCAGCAATCATAGGGCCTGCAAGGCTCTGTATCAGGTCCTCTGTGTATATTATAGCTTTCAGTTTAGTGTTCTTAAGGGACTCCTGAGTGTGTGAATGGGTGGGTTTCTGAATCCTCTGCCTTCTCTTGAGTCTCTTTTTCTTCTTTTGGTATTCTGTCAATGTGTTGATTTTCATTTTATCTTATTATATTTTATTTTATTAAAAAAGGAAATACAAAATAATAGTCATTGCTGAGATGGTCCTAAAAACATAAAAAAGGTGAATTATTACTCTAAAAATATGCTTCATAATTCTCTAAAGTCTATTGAAAGTACTATCAGTTTGTTCGGTAACCAAATCTTTAGGGTCAAGATTTCATGTTCTATTTTCCCTTTATCGTCAATATTAACAAAATTGTTTTGACAGAAATAACAACACTTTCTCTTTCGCTCTGACACTGAATGACTGCCTTCAAATATGCGTTCATTTCTACCTTCACCGTGGTTCAAACCCAGAGAAGTTCCTTTTGTAATGTCCCATCTTTATCTAGCAGCGCTTATCCTCCATTCAAATACTGAGGATCTTGCCTATATCACTTTTAATATTGTACATCGCAAAGACTTTAACTTGAAAAAAATTGTTTCATAATATCTGAATGCATTAATTCAGAAAGATTCCTTGTAAACTACACTAAAAGCTGGTGTCTGAAAGCAGAAAAATGACCAAAATTGAATTTTTTATCTCATAGTATTTGGGGGAAAGTTAGTATTTGTATTTTCTTGCTTTTACATACTTGTATGAAGTTAATGAAAACTGCAGAGTCATTTGCTTTAAGGTGTATTATTTTGAGCTTTTATGAAATAGATGTCTACTACAAAATACGTATTAATTTTTAGGCTTCAAATATTTATATTTATAATTGTACTCTTAAATGCAAAATATTGGGTTTCTTTCAAAGAAAAGAAATGAAATACTTAAAAATAAAAATTACTTATCCAAATTCAACTGGACTATGCTTTTACAAAATAAAACTAAAATCTATGTCTATGTGATTTACTTAAAATATAAAATGAACTTCATACTCCAATGTGTCTTTTTATTCATCCTTTTCTCTTCCATGCTTATAAATTTCATATGTTCCATCTCCAAGAATTCTTACAGCTTTAAAGTGTCATAAACTGCCCCCTGTTCCTAAATACTTGGATTTGTATTATTTGATAGATTTGACAGAGTTTGTTAAAGAGTAAAAGCATTTGGAAAATACTAACAGCAGTTGTGAATCTAGAGCAATTCTGTGAGAAAAAAAAAAGGGGAAATAATTGGAACAACTCACATTACCCTAATGAAGACCAAATTAAGTGACCATGTGGGTGAGATACAGGATCCAAGTCCTGAGACTAAATGAAACCTTCCAAAACACTCTCATTGTGGATGAGTATTACCCTGTAGAGGGTTGCACTGGATTTCAAGGCCTGCAATGAATGTCAGAGGTCAAGAAACATGGAATAGAAGTCTTTTTTTTCACTTTAATGGTGTGTATTTGTATCAAATGTCAGAACTAAAACCCATTACTTTATCTATTCATGAGTAATAAATAATATAAAAATTTGGTATTTATCCTCATGAGCACACACATTTAAAGATATAGATTTTCTGACACACAAATGTATACACAGACACACACCAAAGGATTAAGAGATAATATTTCAAATACAGTCATGTCAAACTGGGTACAGTTGTACATGCCTAAAATCCCAGCATTTGAAAGGTGGTTACTAAAAAAAAAAAATCAAAAGTTCAAGGTAATTCCCAACTATATAGCTTTTTCAAGGAAAACCTATAGTACATAACAGTGTGTGTGTGTGTGTGTGTGTGTGTGTGTGTGTGTATGTGTGTGCATGCGCCTGTATTTGTGTTGTTCATGTCTGACAGAATCCTAAAAACCTGATAGTAAATTCATCCATCACCAGAATTTTGCCACTTCTCTTTATTTGCCACACATAATTAGTATAGCAAAGATCTTGGTTAAAAAAAATAGTTAATAAACATTGGGCAGGCTTACTTAGAAGATGGAATATTCCAAAACATATTTCATTCCAACATAGTGGTCTTAATTTAACTAGACTAAGGAAAGACATGTCTATACTAAAGGATATTTTATCTCAGGCAGACACAGGATGATAGATACCTTTAAAAAAAGTGAGAGACCATTCTCTAGAAAACAAATACTTAACAAATTAAAAGGGCTACCATGACAAACATATTACTCTACTACTATAGCCCACTTTTTTGAGCTGATAATCTGAAGGATGTGGAATAGAAAAATTCTTATTTGAGTTGCTAAATCAGAGCATATCATCATGCTCTGTGTAGGTGTTTGTATTAAAATTAGGGTTCTCGAGATTTAAAACATATTTGTAGTTATATATTTGATTTGTTTAAGAGAGCCCAATGATTTTCCTGAACATGGAGAACTGAAGATTAACAACTATAGAAACAAAAGAAAGAAAATGCAGACCAATTAAGATAGCCATGTTCCTCCTCGAGAATTGCTAGGGCAGAGATAAGTGTGTTTTCCTTAAAGCTGCAATGATCATGCAAGAGAGAAAATTGGGTTGGAATTGTGTATAGTTCTGTTCAAAAAATCAATGAGATAAGCATAGCAACTCCAGAACAAGAAAGCTAAATGACTAGAGCCGGAATAGCTTTCCAAATGAGAGACTAGAATCTCCAGTGTCATGAATAAACACTGGAGTCACTGAGGTAGATTATGTCTGCTGTGGGATGGTCTGTATGCCAAATGTGTTGCTCTGATTGGTCAATAAATAAAATACTGATTGGCCAATAGCCAGGCAGTAAGTATAGGTGGGACTAACAGAGAGGAGAATTGGGAGAACAGGAAGGCAGAGGGAGACAGTGCCAGGCGCCGCCATGACAAGCAGCATGTGAAGATGCCGGTAAGCCACAAGCCATGTGGTAAGGTATAGATTTATAGAAATGGATTAATTTAAGATATAAGAACAGTTAGCAAGAAGCCTGCCACGGCCATACAGTTTGTAAGCAATATAAGTCTCTGTGTTTACTTGGTTGGGTCTGAGGGTCTGTGGGACTGGTAGGTGAGAGAGATTTGTCCTGACTGTGGACCAGGCAGGAAAACTCTAGCTACATATGTCAATAACAGACATGTCAATAACTTCAATAGCATGTCAATAACAGTCATTGCATGTTTGATCTCATGCTAACTGTTTTGTGTTTATGCTGGATCAGCACAATCAGCAATAATTAGGAAGAAAATATCTTTATCCTTTATTTAATAAATAAATTCAATGAAACTCATCAGGTGTTCCTTGGCCCTGGCTTAACATGTGAGAATTCTGTTTGCAACTTCTGACATGAGCAATGTTTTCCCTCAACTTTATCTCCCTGCCACCTACCACTGACCTAAACCTAGATAACACATGAAAAGGCCACCTTGGTATCTTTATAATGTGATTTTCTCCTCTGCTTAGTAAATTCCCTATAAAAAGACCCCTTCAATTTCACTCAAATCTCACCTTCAAGACTTTCACAGATAATTTCATTGCAAAAATTTAAGGATAATTAAGTTAGAGAGCCTTTTTAATTCTTCAGTGCTGGATGTTACATATGGACCTTTTGAGTCACTCATTTAGAAGAATAAGAAAGCCAGAAAGAGCTGTGGACATGACTAAGCAATTAAGAGTACATATTGCCTTTGCAGCAGACCTGGGACAGCACTCATGCATGTGGTACACATGTACACATTCAGACAGAATATTCATATACATCAACTAAAATAAGTGAATTAAATAAAGTTTTTAAAAAGCCACAAGAAAATTTTCCTAATGACCTTGCCACAAATCTATGAATATTGTTATAAACCTGAGTGAGTTAAGAGTTAGTTAAGATGACTAAATATTGTTCAATGTGTGTTCTTAGTCAGCTACCTCATGTATAAGACCCCCCCAAAATTGAATTTACATTAAAATGTAATGGCTTCTATAAAACTTTGTGAGTATTTTGTCCAGCACTGTAATTCTAATTGTTTCACAAATTTCCATTTATCGTCAGCTTTTCTTAGAAGTCCCAAGTCATGTAACTTTAATGTTTGGGGATTTAATACTCTTATCTGTAGAGTTCAGGGTTAGGTTCTTTACCAACTATCACCCCTGCTACAGAGCTCTTTGTATATTCTCATTCATAGGATGTAGTAATTTTCTACTTTTTTTTTCCTCAGATCTATTTTTGTTCCTGGCATGTGCATCAGGCATTGAGTTAAATATCATTTACTGGAATCTAAGTTTCACTTGAAAAGCGCTGCTTCTTGGTTGAAAGGTATATGTCTTAGGATTTAATTATTGTGAGAAAACACCATGACCAAATGCAATAGAGAAGGAAAAAAAGTTACTTCATCTTACAAATTTCAGGTGACACTCCATCAGTTAGCGAAGTCACAGCAGGAACCTCGAAACAGGAACTGAAGCAGAATACAGCTTACTGGCTTGCTGTGCATGGTTTTCTCAGGCTGCTTTCTTACACAACCCAGCACCACCTGCACAGAGTTGGCACTGCTCCTAGTGAACTTGACTTTCTTGTTTCAATCACTAAAAAAGGAAATGCCTCATGGGCTTGTCTACAGGCAAACTTATAGATGTAATTTATTCAACCGAAGTTCCTCTTCTCAGATATGACAATACGTACAGAGTTGACAAAACCAAAAGACAAAAAACAAAAAAAAAACCCACAGTATATCTACCAACCAAACACCCAGGAATGGTACCTGCCATAAATATGGTAGGCCACATTTTTAACTGGATAGCTCAATACGAAAGGAATAAGCTCTAATTATGATTTCTGGAACTCTGTGGGATGACTGAAGGATGAGAAGGGTAGCAGGGATGGCAAAGTAGAGAAAAATGATTCCAAGTTTTAAAGAATTAATACAACTGTGGAAAAGTAACACCTTTGTTATTTTAGACAAATAAAGGTCATCATGAAACTTTGAAAATAATAGGATAATTTGATTAAAGATACAGTGATGGAAGGGCTAGAAAGATGTCCCATTGGCTAAGAGTACTTGCTGCCCATATGGAAGACCAGGGTTCAGTTCACAGTACCCACATATATGCAGGACAGCTCACAACTGACTTTTATTTCAGTTCCAGGGAATCTGACGCCCTCTCCTGGATTCCAAGGGTATACACATCCATATGCACATATCATCACACAGATGAACACATGAACATAATTTAAAATTGATTAATAAATTAATTAAAAGAAGGATATGGTAATTTATGGTGTGAAAGTTCAAATGATTCTGGATGTTCACCTGTACACAACTTAAAGTCATGAATAGTCATTGACTCTTTTTTTTTTTTTTTAATTTGGAGAGTGGCATAATCAGAATTGTATTTGATTCCTGGAGAAGAGAAACTTGAGAGAAGCCAGTGTGGATTTAACAAAAAGGACAAAAAATAAGTGAAACAAACAAACAAACAAAAATGCTACAAATAGACCAGAAGTTAGAGAGATTACAAAGAGTAGAAAGGAATTGCTGAGATAGTAACAGGATGTACTTAACATGGGAGTTGACTGTATACTTATGGCTTAGCAAATAATTATGTGATGTTGCCAACTGAGGAGATAAAAAATGTGCTATGTAATATCAAGGATTGAGG
Organism: Peromyscus aztecus; assembly: GCA_902168405.1. Lineage (NCBI taxonomy): Eukaryota > Metazoa > Chordata > Mammalia > Rodentia > Cricetidae > Peromyscus > Peromyscus aztecus. The sequence continues at coordinate 22,049 of CABHPQ010160529.1, read as the reverse complement.
AAGGATGGGTTTTATTTGTAACTGTCACTCAGACTCACACATGTACATCAGAAGCATAAATTGTTGTGGACGGTTGATTATTTGTGCTCTTCACTAGAGCAGAACATTTTTGATAAACGACAAATCATTTTTGGAATGTCTGGCACATAGGTGAGTGATCCTTGTATTGGGCTACAGAATTCTTTATTTCTTTTTTTTTACTTTTTTATTTTATAATTTAATTTAATTTTACATATCAGCCTTGTCCTCCCCCCTCCCGCCCCCCCTCCCCCCAGACCCCCCCCCATTCCCATCTCCTCCAGGGCAAAGAGTCCCCTGGGGATTGAGATCAACATGGTAGATTCAGTTCAGGCAGGTCCAGTCCCCTCCTCCCAGGCTGAGCTAAGTGTCCCTGTATAAGCCCCAGGTTCCAAACAGCCAGCTCATGCACTGGGGACAGGTCCAGATCCCACTGCCTGGATGCCTCCCAAACAGTTCAAGCTAATCAACTGTCTCACTTATCCAGAGGACCTGATCCAGTTCGGGGCTCCTCAGCTATTCGTTCATAGTTCATATGTTTCCATTCGTTTGGCTATTTGTCCCTGTGCTTTTTCCAATCTTGGTCTCAACAATTCTCGCTCATACAAACCCTCCTCTTTCTCGCCAACAGGACTCCTGGAGCTCCACCTGGGGCCTGGCCATGGATCTCTGCATACTGTTCCCTCAGTCATTGGATGAGATTTCTAGCATGAAAATTAGGGTGTTTGGCCATCCTATCACCAGAGTAGGTCAGTTCGGGCATCTCTCACCCATTGCCAGTAGTCTATTGTGGAGGTATCTTTGTGGATTTCTGTGGACCTCTCTAGCACTTTGCTTCTTCCTATTCTCATATGGTCTTCATTTATCATGGTCTCACAACTCCAGGGAGGCTACCTAGAAAACAGGACCCTAAGAAAGACAAGGGATCACCCAATGACAGAGAAATGGATGAGACCTACATGAACAACCTGGATGTGAGTGGGGGTAATGAAGGGCAAGTTTTGAGGGAAAGAGCGCTTAGGGGAGCGGGAAATCCCAGCTGGATCAAGAACAGAGAGGGAGAACAAGAAATAAGAGACCATGATAAATGAATTCTTTATTTCATAGCTTAGGTTTGGCATTTTTACTAGTTTTCCAATTGACTGTTATATTGTAAGGTAATGGCAGATTATTCAGAAAATGACAGACAATAGATCAAAGGTAGCAGTAAAAGATGGACTGACATTGGAGTGATAGATGGAATCAAACCAAATCAAAATAAAACTATGAGTGATAAAAACAAAATAGCATGCATTCACCAAGTTACTCTGAAGCATAGTTGCTTCCCAGAACCTTCATTCTGAAGATAAGAGGCAGAATTCACTGAGGTTACTTTGAGCTCTCCAATGTCACCCACAAGGGCTCCTTGCAAAAGAGGCGAAACTAGATGTCAAATGAGCTTAATTAAATTCTGAGGCTGCTTTCAAAGTCAGCAGGTCAACACCTGAAGAGGATTTACCAGGAGTGATGACAATGCGCATATATAATTTTATGTTGTGAAATTTATATACATCCTTGAATATAAAAAGGCACATTTACATCTATTCACTCTCTTGATACTGACAGTTATCTGTATCTAATTAGAATCCACATTTAGCAAAAGAACTGGAGGGTAAAGTGATTTGTGACTTTCTCAATATCAAACAAAATATAAATAGTGGAGGAGGAACTGGTTCTTAACTCAAAATTTCTGGTTATTTTTTACTCCTGGCTTGGATGAAGGAAGTGCATGAAGTTCTCTGCCTTGAAGATTATTTGCCACAAATATTATAATTTGGATTGAGAAATCTATAACTGAATAAGAGCTTCAAAATTCATGTAGAAGACCCCAATAAAACATTTCTTTTTTTAGGAAAAAGGTAATCTGTTTTCTCCTAAAAAGTTGCACATATGCAGAAATATTGTAATCAGAATGCCCAGTGGAATTCAACACTCATTAAACTCCTCAAGCAGAGAGCAATATAAACTAACACAGTGGAAATAAGGTCAGTGAACATAATGAGCGAAACACCTTGCAAAGGGAAATTGGTGTGCAGCCTTGAAATCCTCAATTTCGACAGTTTGAGAAAATGTGTCTATTTACTAGTTCAGATGACTGCTGTGCAGCTGTGGGCATGGGATTCAGAAGCAGAGAGCAATACAACTGACTAGGTCACTTGCAGGCACATTGTACCAAGAGAGCAGGTTAAATGCTACCTATTTTCTAATCAACAGCAGCTTTTTTCAATCAGGGAATCCTTTAAAACTACCTCTTCTGATTACTTTACCTCTTGCTACATACAGGGAAAGTCCGAGGTGTACCCAATAAATATTGATGTGCACTGTCCTGAGGAGTTGGCAGGTTACAGCATGACATGCATTTTGTGATTTGGAATGTATGCTAATGCAAGTTTTGGTGCCTTGGTGTTCTCATACTTCTGTGAGAAGAGTTACAAGTTTTCACATACTTGGATAGCACAGGAACACAAGATGCAGCAAAGGTAGAGTCTATCTTCAAGAGAGAGTCAGAAGAAAGAACACAAGTTCAGTAACATTTGATATAACATTAATACTGCTATGAATTTTAGGTTCTAGAGTCACACCAGTTCTCCCCAGTGTGATGAAAGTGTGTAACTGACAAGAACCACTCAACATGAATGGAAAATAATGGGACTTGGTGTTGCTGGAAAGTAGGGAGGAGAAAAAAGAAAGGCATCAACTTGTTAAGTGTCATCATATATGTAGAGATAGAAGAGTACTGTGGGTTGTAGCTTGAGCTGTACAGATTATATCTCTATGATTGGACAGAGTCTAAGGGCAAATACACGGTGATGGCTTCTATCGTATTTACTATTAAACAGCTCATTCTTTTAAGACTTACATTTCAGGCTGCTATATGTTACAAAATCTGTATTATCATGCAGACTCCCAGTAGAAGAACATTTATATTTTTTATTCCTAGATATCTACCTACAAATAAGGATTCCAGAATATATGATTTCCTGCTTTTTTATAACACACACAGTTAGAGCCTTTTAGAGCTATAATCACAAATTCTCATGAAAGCTTATTTGAGAAGTATCCTCTAGGAAGAGATCTGGGATGGGCACCTGTGAAAAGAATGTAGTGAAGCAAGATCTGCAAATACTGACATATTGATGGAATTTTGTGAAATAAGCAAATATGAGATGCAACATATTTTCCATGAAGGGAAACTCATCTTAATAAAAATATAAAAGACTCTTTTAAGTTAATTTTCTACAACAATATATTCTCTTAAAATTTCCATTGAAAGTTCACATTAGACATTTCTTATGGGAAGAGAATTCATAAATAACATTAGAAGTTGCCTCTGAGTAGGTACTCATACATTTTACGTGCCATTTAACTATTTATTTTATAATTTCATTACATATTGTGTTGTTCAGCTATGATTTAGGGATGATATCTATCATAGTATAAGAGTGGATTTCTTTGCAATAATATTGAGAAATTGAGTCATATGCACTTTACATATTGAAAATCTCAACTATTTATTTTGTAAATATCATCAGAGTTTTAGAGGTTTTTACTTTGTTCCTAGGGAAATTTTAATTAGTAAGAAATTGCAGGAGATTAGACATATAAGGGGATGTGGTGATATAATCAGTACTCACAAAGAGTTTCTATAACTCTTTATCTTCTTTCAGCCATTCCTGAAATAAGCATGATAGTATCACTGTCTGTATTGAAAGAAAAACATGGAAAACCCATGATTCATTTCTAGTGTACTGCATATCACTGCTTACATAAGAAACCCTTGAATTTCTTTCTCTGTAGCATTGTTCAAGAAAGACGTATTTGTTTGTGTTAGCTCTACACTGCTGAGCATGAGGACTACCTTTACTTGTGGTTAATGTACTCAGTGGGACTTTATTGGAGAGACCCAATTTTTCCTCTCCAAGCAGATGCCAAATAGAGATATCTTCTTGATTAAGGATGGGAGCCAGTGTCCATTTTCCACTCTAACTGCAGGGATCCAATCCGGCTTCATACTGGTTTGTTTGAACATTTTCTTTAAATTCACTAGCTTTTTGCTTGAAAGTTTTGGTTTCTGATACTATGTTTTTATTGCTTGTGTGTGTGTGTGTGTGTGTGTGTGTGTGTGTGTATGTGTATGTGTGTGTGTGTGTGTTTTATATTGTTTCATTGGTTTTTTTTAATTCTGTTTTTGTTTGTTTGCTGTTTGTTTTCTAAAGAGCAAAAAAGAAAGGAAATGGAGTGGGTGGAGAGATGGAGATGATCTGGGAGAAGTACAGGAAAGGGAAACCAAAATCAGAATACATTTAATAAAATACTTTTTGATAAAAAATATAGAAATAATTTAGAATGTACAACTTGTTAAAAAATCAGTAACATAAGCATACTTGGAGGAATAGTTATCACAATTGTACTTATTAGGAAAAATCAAGCAGAATTTTTAAAAAAAAAAAAAGAGAAAGGAAAGACATGGTATAGGTGATGTTCTAAGAGGATCTTGTCCCTTTACTATCATGTAACTGAGGTCACTGCAGTCTGAGAGGGACACAGTAGCTTTGAGTGCAAAAAACATTTCAGAGCTTGTAAGAAAATCCTTCAATGAGATTTTAATTTTCCATACTATACCGATAATGTCTTCTGTATCCTTGGAGACATCAAAGCCTTTTGGGATCCCAGTAAACTTGCCTAATTTTAAAATAAGAAATCAATTTTCAGAAAAATTAAATGACTTGTATAATGTCACAAGTCTATTTTAGAAGTAAATTTATATCCAGAGACAAAGTACTTGTAGATCTAGGGTTTTACTGTTGGAAAATTTTTCTATTTCTATTTTCGTCTCACATTTTAAATGAAAAAGAAAAAGGAGTTTTTGTTGTTGTGTGGCTGTGCTATTGCTGTTGTGAGAAAATACATGTTTATGCAGGTGTAAAATAAGACAAGATTGCATACTAAAAAGAGTGGAATTACTTCAATCAAATTTTCAAAGAGACTAGTTTATAGGAATAGTAGTTTTGTTTATATTTGTGACTAGTCAGAAGAAGTTCAAATTCCTGTCAGTGGTCTCATGCACATAACATGTAAAAGTAACCAGGAAATGTAAACTGAATTTTTTTTTTTTTGGTTTTTTGACACAGGGTTTCTCTGTGTAGCTTTGTGCCTTTCCTCTATCTCGCTCTGTAGACCAGGCTGGCCTTGAACTCACAAAGATCCTCCTGGCTCTGCCTCCCGAGTGCTGGGATCAAAGGCACGCACCACCACCGCCCGGCTTATTTTTTTGACAAAAACCAAGTGCTTAGTGATTTCCACTTAGAATGAAAAACCTCTGTCTTGTTTAAACAATATACTCAGAAAAATACAAATAACTACATTTACAAAATTGAAAATTAATGCCATAATAATTCTGAAAACAATATAATTACCTCCTTAAATGACAAAATAAATAAAAATAAATAAATTTAAATTTTGAGTGAGAGAGGGCTAAGGGGAGCAGGAGGAGGGATGAGAGGGATCATCTGTGGTTTGTATGTAAAATGAATTTTAAAAATTCTTAAATAAAAAAATTAAATTTTAGAAAATGTTGATGAAAAATAGCTCTGAGAGGAAGAGGAAGACTCCTGTATAACACACAATGCCACAATGCATAGTGGCTTGTCATATAGCACATTCTTTCTCTGTTGACCAAGGAGCAAAAATTGGCATTGCATGATCCTTATTGTCCAAAATCCTACCAAGGCAGAATTACCCTAAGGACCATCAATGAGATTCCATGTCCAAGATTTTGCAAGCAATATATTAAGGCCAACTAGTTCCTGATATGTAAATTTCTTTAACTTAGCAGAAAAATGCCAGAGGTAAAATATTTTTATTAAAAATTATCATCCTGAAGCAGGGATTATGTTGTCTTAAACTATTTCAATCTCCCAAAGGATCTGCATGTAGTGACACCTCATTTACTTGGAGTTCTGCTAATGAAGCTCCATTGTAATGGTCAGCTTACTGTAGATAAGCGAGGAAAATGCACATCCTTTCCTAGAAACCAAGTATCATGGGCAGTGGGTGGGTGAAGGGAATCCGAGGAGTCCTGCACTTCACTCCTGATGTAAAAACAGGCATACAACACAAAAGCACTTACTTAGAAGCTAAGTAGGTCAGAACAGGTTTCTAGGTGTTAAGCAAATGGGAAAGCCTAATTTTCATAGCTCCAGTAACTAGAGAGCCTCCTAAAGAAAGATGGATCACTAAGGATAGGGACAGGTCCAAATGAAACGTCTTTTCTTCTGACCTCTAAAATTTTGTTTCTTTGTTGCCTCGGAGACATAAGTAATCAATTCACTTTATCTTGGCTACTATTTCTGTCTTAATTTTCTTGTCATTTTTAACTCAGAGTTATATTACAAACAACAAAATAAGCCTTAAAGCTTATTTATTCCATAATGTTCATAGCACAAGTCATTCTTCCAATAACAATTAACAGTTTACAACAAATAGGTTTGTGTAAAGTAAGAACTAATTTACTTGGAATCTGGCTTGATTTTGAATATATGGATTTTCACTGATAAAAACTGGAAATGGTTAATGAAAGTCTGATTTACATTTCTTCCCTAATAAGATAATTATGATAAAAATGCCAGTGCTAGCCCGATATCTCAGTGGATAAATGCATGAGTCACTGATCCTGGAAAACTGAGTTCATTCTCTGGGACCAAAAATGTGGAATGACAAGAACAATTGCCTCAAGTTGTCCCATGACTTATACACACATGTTGTGACATCCATATATGCACAGGTACACACAACTAATAGGTGCATTAAAATAAATTATAATCTTTATTTATGGATATGTATGCATGTGTGTCTGTGTGAGTGTATGTATGTTTGTGTGCATGCCTTCAGAGGCATATGAGATCATCAGACTCACTGCAGCTTGAGTTACAGGCAGTTGTGAGCTACCTGAAGTCAGTTCTGAAAGCTGAACTCTTGTCCTCTGCAGTAGCAGCAAGTGCTCTTAACTATGTAGCCATCTCTCCAGCCATGATAATATTTTTTAATGTATAGTTATGGTGTTAATGAAGCACACATATAAAGTACTTGTGGAAATTTTGTGCGAATTTTCATTATTATTTTTGTCTATTCACCATAAATTTCAAACTATACTGTAAAAGTAAATGGTGGCCTCATTTGCAATACACACATACACACACACACACACACACACACACACACACACACACACACACACAAACACACTGTGCTTTTTGGCAATGCTTTCCCTCCTGATTTAATCAGTATTTCAAGAAGAACTCATAAGGATCTTTTCTTAAAGCATGGCTGGAACTGGCAAATTGGTTGGAGAATTACTCTTATGACTATGTTAAAAACCAAAGTTAAACTTATAAAATGGCAGTTATCTAGATGGAATTTGATGTGTTCACAGTAGTTCTAATATACTGCTCTTGATTTTTCAACTCTGCAAAACGAAGCATTTCTAGACACATTGTGAAACTTTTTACCGAGGAACAGGAATTCAGTGTTGTACATTAATATTCTATTGAGAATGCCGTGGTTACTTAGTATGAAATATTGCCTGCAAGCTCATATGTTTGAACACTTGGTTCCACCAGCTTGTGACATTACTTTTTAAAACTGTAGAAACTTCATGATATGCGGCTACTTGGCAGAGATGGGTCACTAGGGCTGAGCCTAAAAGCTATATCCACTTCTATCTCTGATCTGAGTTTTCTGCTTCTGCATCCATGGCTATGATATGATAAGTTCTCTTGTACACCCTGTGCTGCAAGTAGCTGTTTTGTCCTGGATTCCTACTGTGATGAACAAGATGCCCTGTGAATCTTCCAGTCAAGTGCTCTTCTCCATTAAACCTCTTCAGCAGAATCATAAGTGACTATGGAAAACTAGCACCAACAAATGGGGTCATTGATATTATAAATCTGAGGAGGCAGTTTGTAGATCTTCAAAATTGTTCGCAGGAGAAATGGAAGCATTTGGAGCTGTGGATTAATGATGTCCTAGATGGCTGTAAGCAGAGATTAATGGACTATTCTAGTGGATTGTAGAAGACTGCCATGGCAAGAGAACATATGGTGTTCATGTCATTTCAGATGGACTTTTCCTCCAATGAAAACGGAACTCCAGACCATTTGTGATGTATTCTGGTGGAGAATCTACCTATATCTTAGCATTTTCCCGGAATTTTGCATAAAGCTAAATATAGCAGTAACAGAATAATTTGTTTGGCAAAAGAAGATTTCATGGCATCCTGGGCATGCCTTAATGATGACAAGCTCCTTTAAGTTGGGTGTAAAGTGAGATTTCAGATAAAACAATAGAGGAGAAAAAAAAAAGGTGAGAAATGTGAAGTTTGGTAACATGGGAATGTGACAGCAAAGTAAGTTGGAGAAGACAATGTTTTCATAACTGCTAAAGAGGTTAGCAGCTTTCAAAAGTAGTAACATGTTTTACACTTCTACAATAGGGGGAAAAGTATGTTTAATAGAAGTCTCTGCCCATTGAAAGCTCCATTATATAACAATGCAAACCCATGTTCCTTTTCTTAAAAAAAAAAAAAAGAGTATTTGAGACTTCTCAGCCTCCGGGGCACCCTGTTCTAACAGGATTTTCTAAGTACATCTTTCCCCAAGTTCAGCTAGGTAGTCATTTAGAGGATGTTATCCCAGGCCCCAGGTTACATTTCCACCTGACACAAAAAATATTGCATCATCTATGTGGTGATGATTTCTTAGCTGTGAGAAATGCCAGAAATATAGAGCAATATGAGTTTGCTTATGACTTTAGAAAACAAAACGCAATAAAACAAAGTCATTCCTCAAGTACATAACAGATTTAGAAAGTGGGCTATAGGATCAGAATCCCTGTAGTATGGAGTTCCAGGGATGCAGAACATCTGCTCTGGAAAGCAGAAAGAAAAGACTGATGCAGGCTCAAGGGAAAGTCCGTATGTGTTACGTGAAGCAGGCCTGTTGCCAAGGGAGATACCAAAGACTATGGAAACTCAGTTACTATAACCACATGTTTTGGGAGCTGGGCTAAAACTTTGAGCATTTAACATTAGGTTTTAGTGTTGATTTTGTCCATTGCTAACTTAATATCCTCCCATTTGGAATAGTTGATACATACTCTACTTCGCGGTGTATTGGGAGTATGCACTGACTGTAGATTTTGCTAGAACTCATAACGAAAAAAATTCCTTTAAACCCAAGAGGCTTTGAACTTTTAAATAGTGTCCAGGATGATTAGAATATGGACCTTATGAAAGTTGGACAGAGTAATATTTTGCATTATGAGAGGTCATGACCTTGTGGAGGCTAAGGGAGCAATGCTAAAATCTGAATGTGAAGTTTCTCTCATAAGTTCATGTGTTGGATGTCTTGGCCTCCTTCTAAGATATGACACTGTTTAAAAGTTATGAAATCATTAGGATTGAGCCTGGATAACAAAGCTGGGTCACTAGAGGCTGCAAATCATGACCATTTATACTTCTGCTCTGAGTATTTTGTTTCCCAATCTTTAGTCTATATTTGAAAGAAAACACAACAGAATATTTTACCTGGTAGTGAGAAAGGGAGATGGTGAATGGATACATACTTTACTAATTCTCATAAACTTATCCATAATGAATTCCCGTTCACTGTAACACATCTAAGTTGATGGACAGAGGGATTATAACGCCTTTACTGAATGGATGACCATCACATAAACATTATAAAATCAATTCAAGGCAGTGTGGAACTGTGTTGCAAAAAATTCCCAGGAACAATGTTGATATTGATTCAGTCAAAGATTACTGACTTTTCATGTTTTTTTTTTTCCCCCTGAAGCTGTGACCTAGGCTTATGCCCTTTATTTTCAATTACAAATAAAACTCAAAAGGTGTTAATTTTGTCCATGAAAGCTAATATAATAAATTTACATTGCTAGTAAAAGGATTTTTGTTTGTGTGTTTTATAAATTCATACTTATTCAAAGAGCATCAAACGTATCAGTGAGATGTAAAGGGAAGTTACTTATGCATTTTACATATCTTTATGATTTTCCTGTCCACAAAAATGTCAAATTCATTTTTCAGCAAATATACCTTCTAGGTTAACATTAGAAAATTTTGTACATCTAGTATCTAGAATATCGGGGAAGTTGAAAGAATCTTTTGGTACGGGCTGTTCTTATTATAGGACAGAAAACATTCTACCATTCATGAAAGATACATAAGAGTTACAGAAAGTATACAATGCACATTTACAGCTACTGTATTGCATGATGGAGACAAAATTATTAGCTGATGATAGAAATACATCATTTGGTTATTTAAACACTAAAAATTACTATTTGCACAAGTCACTAAATTTTCTTAAACATGAGACATTTTGTCAATATGTAGACTATGTTGATGAATATTGGTACACCGCTTTTTTTGTAACACCATAAATAATAGAGAATGAAAGGTGGATTCATCAAAATAGACTGTATGATGTATGTTAGTAACTCAATTATATCAGAGCAAATAATAAAGGCCCCAAGTGAGGGGGCTAGTTTAACAGTTCAGAGTTTATGAGAAATAGTTTATGCTATGACCCGGAAATCTTCAGGGAGAAGGAAGGTGTGATCAAGTGCCCTGCTGGTTGGTTAAATACAATCATAGGTAGAGAATCAGTAAACAACTATGAACAAGACAACTTCATGAAAACTAATTTTATTGACTTAATAAAGTGCTTAGTATCTGCAGGAGTTGGCTAAATTAACTAAAGAGAAACATTTTCTTCCCAATGAAATGAACCACTGTAATGAGATCATATTTTCTGTTTTCTAAGTAGATTGACATCATGGTAATCATATTTTGGGCTTATTTTCACACTGAGAAGATGACTTTCCACTATTATCAGAATATGTAGTTTATGGAGCTTATAATTATGATGATGGTGATGGTAGTTCTTCTCATGCTTTATGTTTTTATTGTCTTCAAGCCCTTAATCAAACTATCTGCTAGAGGTGAATTCTTTTAAGATTTTAAATGGCTACTTTTTTAACTTTTTGATTTGATGTTACAATATAATTACATTTCTTCCTTCCCTTTTCTTCCTTATATTTTTTATTAATTGAAATTACAGTCACAAATAGATATAGATATAGATATATAGATATAGATATGCCTATTTAGTATGAAATGTTTATTATAACCTGTTTAGTCTTTAATATTATTTGTATGTATGTTTTCAGGTTTAACCTTTTGGTATTGGATAGCAATTGGAATTGTTTCCCCTAAGGAAGGCTATTTCTTCCATTTCTCAGCATTCCTTCATTGCCTGTAGTTTCTCATGGAGGTTGAGGCCTGTGAAGTTTTTCCTGGCCAACTAAGCATGTCTGTTGGTACCTAGTCAATAGTACTCTATTTGGACTAAAGACTTGCTCAAGAAGAAGGAAAACCATGTCTGGTGCTGGAACCCTAGTCAACTACTCAGTGCTAGTGAAGTCATGGATATTGGAGGTAAACACATAACCAATAATCTACTGAACCCACATAATGCCTAAAAACAATCTAAACATTTGTCTTCATATCCACAGACAAGTGTATCCTTCATTAGGAAACGTTTCTTTGTAAAAGACAAAGACCAGTGCAAAACAAAAAATAATCACACCCAATAAAAATGCAGAGTTGTGGAGCCCAGTCCCAATGGACAACTAGGTGTTGAAAGCATAAATCCTAGCAATGTTGGAGTTGCAGTTAAGATAATAAAATGATATATAATTAAAGGATCTTATAGATGTGTGAAGGAGTCAACATGACAACCAGTACTTTGTTCAATTAAAATAAACTAACACTTCTTATGTTGAAAACAAAACAAAACAAAACAAAAAAACAGAGTATTCCTTATAATATAACTTATTATTTGTTCTCATCATTGCAGAAGATCATAGCTTTCCTGGACTAGACCTACTTATTCCACCCAGGAATTTTCTTCATCAGAGTATCAGATCACAAGACATTTTGTCAACTGCTTCCCCAGCTAAAGCCTGCCTACACCATCTGGGAGGCAATTCCCAGGTACATGCTACTAGCAATTAGCACCAGGAAAGAAAGAATTTTGTTTCAAGGGCCCAGCCAACATAGTCCCCTTCTACAAGTCAGGAAGCCTGGCTTCCCCTGCTTAGGATTATTTATACCAGAAAACCCTTACACCAGGAGCCTAGGTAATTGGGCCTCCTGATCCCCACTTCACAACTTTCGTCCTCTTACACTGACGAAGAACTGTGTTCTAGACAACTGCCACCAGGTTCTCCTGTGTCCAACCCACCTAAAGTTCACAAGAATGTCTTATATCAGTCCCACATAGAAAAACAGACACCTCAACTCTACTAAATTTTATCCTTTCCTGAACATTTTAAACACCTTCTATGAAAGGAGAAAGATTTTGTGAACAACAAAAGAAAAAAGAAAGAAAAATTTCAACCAGATACAAACAAGTACAGTCAAAGCACATGAGTAGAAACAACATGAAAAACAAAGAAAATATGTCTCCTTTTATGAAGTATTAACCCTAGTACTGCCCTCTAATCAAAACTGCCTAGAACAACTTCAAAATAAAGAATACAAAAGAATGATAGTAGTGTCAACCAACAAAGAAAACATGAATATACTCTAAGATAACAAAATCAAAAGGTAAATAAAATAAATATGTCAATATAAAATAAAGAATTCATAAATCAACTTATGAAAATATAATTCAAAAAAGATACATAATTGCCTAGGAAAACTCAAATTAAATTGATGCTGAGAATGAAAACTAAATAATCTAATTGAAAATCTCAGGGTCATGTATACTACAATCAAATCTGAAAGACAAGGTGGAGGAATTGGATCACAACTTTCACAACTTTCTTCCCCTTACACTAAGTGATCCAATTATGAATTAACAGAACTTGGAAGACCTCCTGAACACCATGAAAAGTCTTAGCCTTCAGATTATGGAGCACAAGGAGTAGAATTATACCATAATGAAGGCCAAGAGAATATTTTCAAAAATTGTTGAAGACAATTTCTTAAGTCTAGATAAAGAGATGTCTGCCCAAGGTACAAGGAGCCTATAGAACCCCAGATAAACAAGACCAGAAAAGAAATTCCCCATGGCATATACTAGTTAAAATATTAAAAACACCAAATAAAAAAAGGAATATTAGAAACAACAAGAGAAAATGATCATTGATATGAAAAAATTTAATGCCAGTGCGAGAAATAAAATGTATTCCAATTATTGAAAAAACAGAACTGTTGATCTATATTATTATGACCATCAAAAATCCCTATTAATGTTGATGGAGAAATATATAAACACAATAAAATGGAAATTTATTAATGGAACAATGTCACCTCTACAGAGGTTAAAAGAAGCAATACTTTGGTCTGAGGAGAAGTGGGGACACATTCAGGAGGTAACAAAGAATAAACAATCCCAGGACAGTTAATTGAAAGAAACTTAAGAAGCCGTCAAAAAACTAGGAAATAGCATGAGTTAATACATGTATTTCAATAATACCTCTCAATATTCCTGGTCTTAATTTGCCAAAACAGGTATCAGATTACACTAAAATATAGCATCTTTATGTTGCCTCCAAGAGACAACTTTTCATCAATAGTCACCTAAAAGTAGGTTTAAAAGATACAGAAGGGTACTCCAAGCAAGAAGAACTATGAAAGAAACAGGCATAACTGTTTAATTTCTGACAAAGTAGATTCCCGAAACAAAACTAATAAGAAGACAACTTTGCAGGTGAATTCATACTCATTAAATGGCCATTCACCAAGGGAACATAACAATTATAAATGTATGTACACCAAGCACAGGTTCACACAATTTCAAAAGATGATACCATTATATCGAAAATAACAGATAAACCACTACATAGGGGTCATAGGAAGGATTTCTAGGGAATAGGGATAAAACAGGTGATACAAAGGGAGAAAATGGGTATAATATAGTAGAAAGAATTAACTGGGTTCAGGGGTGGAAATGCAGGTTAAAATAGGAAGTATGGTGAATAATTAACATTAAAGACATTTTAAAATTCCTTATGGATCTATAATATTGTAGTGGCTTCCCAAAACATAAATATATACAGATATGTAGATGGTTTGAATGAAGCTACCCTGAATGGAACCACAATGATTCTCTAAAACACCGCAGGCAAGCCGGGCGTTGGTGGCGCACACCTTTAATCCCAGCACTCGGGAGGCAGAGCCAGGCGGATCTCTATGAGTTCGAGGCCAGCCTGGGCTACCAAGTGAGCTCCAGGAAAGGAGCAAAGCTACACAGAGAAACCCTGTCTCGAAAAACCAAAAAAAAAAAACCACCGCAGGCTATCTAATAAAAATCCCATTGTCAGTCAGAGGTTGCATTATTTTGAATTGTCAAGGATGTCCCACAGACCATCCAAATACTAAAGTTTTGCTAATGATAGTTACTGAGCAGAAATTGATATTAAACCCTACAGATAAAGGTACTTCATACTTGAGTTGCCAGAAATGGAGAATTCAGGCTAGTCCTCACCTAGAAGCTGCATACTTTTTGACTAGCTCTCAAGCTGCCGTAAGTTTCTTTTTTTTTTTTTTTTTTGGTTTTTCAAGACAGGGTTTCTCTGTGTAGCTTTGCGCCTTTCCTGGGACTCACTTGGTAGCCCAGGCTGGCCTCGGACTCACAGAGAGATCCACCTGCCTCTGCCTCCCGAGTGCTGGGATTAAAGGCGCTGCCGTAAGTTTCTATACAACCAACTCCTTTATGATTAGATTTGAAGTCCATGCCTCAAAAATTAACATATGCCTGGTATCCAATAATTGGAAAAAAAGCCAACAAACAAATAATCAAACAACCAACAAAAAAGAAAACAAAAAAAGCTGCTAGTTGATAAGCCCCAGAGGAGAACCTAATATTATTATATGGTTAAATGGGCATAGTAATAAACTGCCTTCTAGGATCTTATCTCCAAACACACAGATTAGTGTATCTCTCAAATTACATCAAAGAAGGATTTTTTTAGGACATAAAAATTAATACAGAAACCCATAACTAATCAGTGTGCATAGAATCAGAGACTGTTGAGTAGGCACCTCTGAGTGGAGCATTTATATAACACCCTTTGCTGGATAGTTTTATATCAACTTGATACAAGCTAGTGTTGTCTGGAAAGAAAGTATTTTTTTTTTTAACAGTCTCTGATTCTATGCAGGTTTTTCGAGACAGGGTTTCTCTGTGTAACTTTGCGCCTTTCCTGGAGCTCACATGGTAGCCCAGGCTGGCCTCGAACTCACAGAGATCCGCCTGCCTCTGCCTCCCGAGTGCTGGGATTAAAGGCGTGCGCCACCAACGCCCGGCTAAAAAGAAAGTATCTTAATTCAGATTTCCTCCAAAGAATTGACCTGTAGGATATTTTGGTGATTGATGTAGGTAAGTCCAGCCCATTATGGCTGGTGGAACCTATAAGCAAACAGACTGAGTAGGATAGAAGAAGCAAGCCGGTAGGCAGCACTTCTCCACCCTCTCTACTCCAGCTCCTGACTCCCATTTTCTGCTCTATTTGAGTTCCTGCCCACACTTGCCTTAGTAATGAACTAAGAAATAGAAGCGAGAGCAAAATAAATCCTCTCCTGATATGTGTAGAGTCATGTTATTTTGTCACAAGAGGTGAAACCTTAGCTAACACACGCCCTGTTCTCTAAGTTTCAGGTATCAACTAAGAAGAGGGGCCCAATAGAAGATTCAGAAGTAGTGCTCTGTCGCAGAACATCAGTTGCCATCTGTGACAGGTCTGTTTGACACACTAGTATGTACAGGGAGTGTGACTAACTGTTCAAGACCTGAACAAATCAAACCACCCCAGATCTCAAACTGGACAGGCAGGGATCATGATGTTCCAACATTAACTAAGAACCTACAGTCAGCTGATGCCTGAAAAGGAAGGGAGAGTCCATTTTCTTTATCCCTGGAGTCGGCCCTTGCTCCAGTGGTTATTCTTCCACCTGTGCACACCCAGTTAGCCCTAAGTGGAACTGAGTATTGTCAACAAAGAGCACAGGTCAGGTAGCTGAGGAGGAAAAGAGGGAGGAAGAACAGAAGCATTTGAAGGGAGGAAATGAGGGGTGGATTTGAAAAAGACACACTACGAAATTCTTCAAGAAAAAAAAATAGAATACAAGACAAAACTAAACAAACAAAAACAGGGCTAGTGAGATGTCTCAGCAAGTAATGCACTTGCTGCTCACACATGAGGAACCAAATTCAATCCCTAGATATCGCATAGCTTACTTTATTGGCAAGACAAATCATCATAACCAAAGTCACTTATAGCAGAATTGGTTGGAGGTTTGGTACAGTTTCAGAGGACTAGTCCAAATTGTCATAGCAGGAAGCATGGCAGCAGGCTACATGGCTTTGGAGCAGTAGCTAAGAACTTAGGTTTTGATAAACAGCTATAAGGCAGAAAGAAATAACTGTTAATAATGTGGGCTTTTGAAACCTCAAAGTTTGGCCCCAGTGACATACCTCTTCCAACAAGACCACACCTACTAATTTTTTCCAAATTGTTCCATTAACTGGAGAGCAAGCCTGTGATCCTCTAGGGGGCCAGTCTCATTCAAACCTCCACAGAGAGAGTATAAGAAAGTATAAGAGGTCTTGGAGATAATGGAAGAAAAACAGTGGGAGGGGGTGAAGATATTATAATAGGGGATTTCAGATAATCAACATATGTTCATTCAGGAAACAATAAAAATCAATATTTTACATTAATAATAAATACTAATAAAATGAAAAAGACTAAACTTAGAATGCAGAAAACACTTCACATCTGAAAGAAAATTATTTGCTTTAAAATTGATAGAGTTGGGCAGTTGTAACTGAGGGAAAATTTGTAGAAATAGAACCTATAGTGATATATCAAGTAAAACCAAAATGTTTAAATGAGGGACACATAAATAGATTTGAACCAATATTGAAAGTTATATTGGATCTATTTGGATTCTGTAAAGCATTTCAGTTAATAAAGTATAGACATTATTCTGAATAAAGGAAATCTTGTCTATTACATTGAAATTTCGTAAATTATCTTCCCTTAGCAGAAAGTCATACAGGTAATCTTAGGAACACAAACAGGTGGTGAAGTGTATGAAAAAAATCAATGGGGATATTTTGAGTGGTTATCAGCAAATGATTAAAAGATGAATCAGACTATTGTATTTTAAGACTTTCAACATTAAATTTTTTTGCACAAAATATATGCCTATAAGATTTTTATACTACAAATAAGTCTATTTCCTTAATTTTGCACTTCTAAAAGGAAACTGTGTCAATAAAACAATAAATATGCTTTGTGAAATAGATTCAAATACCTCCATATATGATAGAAGCTATAAAACTAATTTCTACATGAAATGAAATATAAACGTTTAGATTTTTTAAAACAGCAAAACTTGTCCATAATTCAAAACTTATTTTGGATATATTCGTTTACAAGTTTGAGAACAGAGCCCGGCTGTGGTTGTGCATGCCTTTAATCTCAGCACTGGGGAGGCAGGGAAAGAAACAAAGGAAGGAAGGAAGAAAAACAACAAAACAAATTTTGAGAATAGAATGGTTAGTGGGCCTTAGAAAAGGATCTACTGCTGCCTCTTTTGCTGAAACAGCAAGATCCTTTACAGCATCCTGAGTCTTTCATCTTTATTCCCTCAGCTAAGTGTAGCTACCTCCCTTTATCAAAGAGTCTTCTCAATATAGCAAATGGAGATCATCACAGAAAACCACAACTGGACGTAAACCAGAAATCAAACCAGATTGTGGGAAGCACATCACCACTCCTGTGTTTATGAGAACCAGAATATCAAAAACGATTTCAGGGAAAGAATTTCTTCTAGGATGGCTGCATAAAGAAGACATTAAAAATGACAATATCAAGAGACCTGCTAATGTGGAGAGGGAAATTTCATGGGGTCCTATCCTACCCCTAGTCAAAGGACTACAGGTAACTAATGACTGTGTGAGATGGAGGATTAGACTCCTCGGATAAGCCCTTTGTTGTTTATCCAATGCAGAGTGATCAGCCCTGAAACTATATACACACAAGCCAGAAAAAATGGACTCAATGATTGCATTTATATATTTGTGTATACTTACACATGCATATAAAAATATGTAAGCCGGGCAGTGGTGGCACATGCCTTTAATCCCAGCACTCGGGAGGCAGAGCCAAGCGGATCTCTATGCGTTTGAGGCCAGTCTGGGCTACAGAGTGAGTTCCAGGAAAGGCGCAAAGCTACACAGAGAAACCCTGTCTCAAAATCAAAACAAAAAAGATATGTAAAAATAATCAAAGGAAGCTATCACTTTTAAAAACGTGCAGGGACATAGGGGTTGGAGGGAGGTATCTGGAAGAGGCTGGATGGAAGACATGAAGGGGAAAGTGATATAATTCTATTTCAATTAAAAACACTTTTTTAGAGAACAAAAAACAGAAAAGCAAAGTTATTAATCAGGTTGTGTTCCACTTCAGGATGCAAATTTAAAGTGAATTTTATTCTCTAACAAATGAATTTAATGTTATTTTTATTTGTTATGGTTTCCATAACCTTACCTAATATAAACATGCTCCCAAGAATTTTACTTTAATGCTTAAATCCAGGGTATGCAACTTCCTGAAATGTTCAACTATCCTGCTTTAACTAGTGACCTAATTCCATATGGATGTACAATTTTAAACCAAGGTACTTCTGTGCCAGAATATTAATTTTATTTTTTCCTGTTTCCTAGGAAAATCTATTTTAAGCTACATAGTATGAATTTTCTAGAAGTCATCATAAAATGAGAATTAATTCAGACAGAAAAAATATACATATATGCATATATGAAGAAGAAAATGTACATATAGCTTAATGTTCTCACTTAAGAGAACAGAAAATTCATCATTTACCATTAGCTCATTTAATATTATGAATAACTCTCTGAAGGAGAGGAATAAATTAATATGCCAAGACCCAGAGACATAATTTCTCATCAGCTCTCAATATTAAGAACAAGGTTAAGTTAAAACTAACATACTCAATATTTGATCCTTGACACAACTAATCTGAAGTAGAACAGAAAAAATAGCAATATAGGAATTAGGCAAAGTGACGAGCAATAAAAAAAAATGCAGGGTTTTCATTTTGTAAACAAAACAGACAGAGAGCCACAGAATTTGGTAAGGGTTTTTCCAAGTGATATGCTTTCATCCAAATTTCTCAACTATCATCTATGCACATTGACTTCTCTCTAAATAATTTAGACTTCTGTTTTCCCTAGAATATGTTAATCATACATGCAATTAATCATACATGTGAAAGATTAAAAACCACAAACACAATTCCTCTCAGTCAGTCATAGTGCATACATATTTTTTGTAGAATTATTATATTCGGAAACACAACATAACTGTATTCTGTGTCTTATTCACTTAAACTGTTTCAGAAAGCTGCCAAGTAGATCAGTCAATTTTTGCTATGCACCAGAGTTGGGCAAGTGGTAAATGATAACCCATATTTTGATTTATCTGAAGTTATCTAATATAAAATTTTGATCCCCTTTTAATTTTCTGAATAAAACAGCTATTCAAAGATAATAGATCCAGAACAAATTTGTACACAATTTTTATAACTGACAGAGGCTTGATTATTTTATTTTTTGGTTCAGAATTATTTACTCTTCTATTAAATTTCATATCAAATTTATATTGTTTATGTTATTGAAGAAATTTGAAGGGGAACAAAAATATTTATGTTAAATGTATAACTTTTAATACACTTCTTGTAAAGACACACATATATTTTGTAGTTTTAAAAATATATTACATTTTTTCTTACTCGAAGTTATTAGACTGTTGTGTATGCAGATTTAACTGAATTAATATTTGAAGATAGGACAAATTGAGTATGAAATTTAATTAAACAAAGATATTATGTTCTGTTGTGTGCTGATGGTTGTAATTGATCAAATATGCAAATACTAATCTATAAATACAATATGTGTTACATACAAATAGACCAAACATAATACACTTAAACAATATACTATGTCTTTAAAATTGGTAAGAATTTTGAGTTCAACCACACAATAAATAATACAGTAAAATATAACAGGTTTTAGAAGATGGTGAATCAATGAAATTATGACTAAAAATGAAATGGTCACACATATGTGTCTTGTACATTTGCACACTTAATAGCTTTATGATTAGGATGAAGTATCAATAAATAATTGTAATTGGTTTTGGATTGCTTATCTGTATCAAAGATGGATGTTTTTGATATATTCCCTACATGACTTTGTATTGTTTAAGAGTTCCTGAAGTGAAACTGTGTAGAATGTCAAGTGTATGCTTCATGTGTACTTTACTTAGTGCTGTTCAAAGAGTACAAACTCCCTGTGTGACTACTGTACTTGCAACACTGCTTCATCACTTCTGAATGCTGAGCCTTTCTCCTACTACAGACAGGTGAGCTATATGAGGAAGACATCTTATCCTTGTAAAAGCATGGATTGTGTAGGATCATGCCTAAAATACAACAGGCCCGTTGCTGAATCCAACTGAAATTAATATTGTGACACCTGTGATCCTGAGTTCAAAATCTGGCTATTATATACATGGTATTGTTTAAAAATCACAATGGGCTACTTTTGGTGAGGAATATTGGAGTTACTATATATCTTACAGATTTTGAACACGAACAAGACATTGTTGTATGAAGAATACAACTTCACACTTGTTCTAAAATTCTGTATTATACATAGTCTCAATCATAGAGCATATGTTGCTTGGTATGTTTCTCCAATATTATTCTAAATCCTGATAGCCAATGCAACAAAGGATAGAAAGACTGAGGGAGCAGATTCAAAAATGGCCTTAGTATACTATTAAAACAAGAAAGAAAGGCATTGAATGAGAGTTAAAAGTATTTTTTCTTTACAGTTAAAAGTATATTTATTTTATATTCAGTGTGTAGCCTAATTGCATATCAGAATTAGGTCAGAGCCATTATTCTTAAAACAATAAACTATATAGAAATTTTTATAATTTCTTTCCCTTTATTTATATGATGCCAGAAGAAAATATGGGTAGAGATGAAGAAGACTTCTCAGGTGAAAGCAATTTTAAAATTTCTTAAATACAAAATTTCCTAAATACAAAACTCCTCATAAAGTTACAGAGAGAAAGAGTTAGGAAGAACTTTGGTAAATGTACATATATATATGTATACTCATTCTGTGTCTTAGCATTTCACCTTTCTGCACTTTTCGTTGGGAAATATGGGATGTTACAAACTTTCTAGAGCTTTTAATCTTGCCCAACATTTCCTTAAAATGTTGTGGTCTTTTTCTGTTCACATTGGCATTCTCCTCTCTCAATGGGCTGTGTTAACATAAAAAGTACCCATAATATTTGAGGTGATGAATTACTAGGAATCAACTTTTGGAGGGTCTTTTAGAAAAAAAATGGACAAACACTTCACTAGTCATGAGAACAGTTAGAAAGTTGCTGGATTTGAGCCTCCAGAGCAAGCCTTTTTTCTGGAAAACCAATGAGAAACATCCTGGACTTTGTAGAAACCAATCAGATGATAAAGCCGTACATTTAAATTGTTTATTTTATTTTCTTTATTAAAAAGAAACACTAGCTTTCAAATTTTGATTGAAATTTGAAATTTCATTTTTTTTTTTCTGATGGCTCAAACATAAGCAATTACTGTTAAAAACTGAGTGTTTGTTCTCCTGAATTTGCCATATACTGAATTATTCTGTCATACTTTGCACCTTGGTGGCCTTCTCTGCCACACGACTATTAGAACAAATGAGGAAAAAGAAACTTTGATCTGTGTGTAGGAGATTAATATGAAATAGCTGTTATTATGTATAGCAAGAAGAATAAGGACTTGCATCGAGGGAACA